>CAJPEX010001948.1:0-38665 GCA_905338405.1 Notodromas monacha
TTTGTACTTTTAAAATTAAATCCCCTTGGAGGCTGGGTAACTGCCTCAGCACTCAGATGTCTCTTGCATCTGGAATATTTTTAATGCAGTTTAAAATCTGCAATATTTATCGCACATATATGTTTGTAATACCGTAGAACAGCTTTGAAAATGTATGCGTTTGAGGAACTTCGCAGTGGACACGAATAATCTTTGGTTTCTGTTTATCATTTGCTACGCTTTCATTTCAGAATATATTATTTTACTTTGTTGTGCTGAGGAACTTTCGTGGTTTAGAATCAGCACATTTAAAAAAATTCTGAATCATTCATTCATTCATGCATCGGATGACGGGCCTGTGTCAAACCTGAGTAAATAATTCACCCGTCATCATGCTGATCAATTCCAAAAGCAAACGGCGTGAAATCGCGGACACAATCATTAATATCTGCGGCTTCTGTTCTCCGAGGCTCGAGTAAACATTGCTCAAAGGAATTGAAGGCATCAAATTTATTCGCATGTCAACCGATGCCACTCCAAGGAACATTTAAAAGAAAAGTAAATAGGGGAAAACGGGGGGGGGGGGGGTTCGGATTCAGAAGGCCTCCTAATCATCAAATTGACATAGAGAGAGAGGGAGACAGACTGACGTCTTGACTTTCCCGACACCAGAAAAAAAAAACAAGAGGCAGCACAAAAGGGTTGCCGACTCTTGTTTTTTCCCCACCGTATGAACTCGGTTTTTTTTTTCTTCTCTCAAACGACAAGCGACGCACGCGACATTTTCCCCCTCTTTTTTTCTAAAAATTCCGGTTAGTATTCTAATCACGTGTGGACACATGTCTCGTAGTGCTTTTGCAGGACACCGACTCTTTTGTCCTCCTTTATACCCAGGGTTTTGTGCATATTATATCTTTGCCTTCTCTGATGATGATGATGATGGAGTCCTGGAAATTGTTACCCAAAAACTGGGTTTAAAGTGATTAACAGGGAAGAGTTAGGAAACGTATCTTATCTATTTTAGTACACAGGACAGGCTTTTTACAGTGCAGGTGCAGTAAATGTGTGTTTTATGTTGGATACTGTATGATGAAATTTAAGAACTCCATGAAAGCCCGCTTTACAAGGGCCTTCTGTATGAAGAAACTTGGCAACCGATTATGTTGAGCTGTCATTTATTTATTCAATCAGGATTTTATGCCAAAAATTGCGGAAGTTTCTACAGAAGAATTGATAATTGATTACACACATGATATTGCTTCATTCATTCTTTCCTTTCTCGAGGGTTTAGAAAATAATACTGTATTCCCCCTGAATAATATCCTGTCATTCTTTTGACGAGACTTTTTAGCCATTTCAAAGAATTGTAACAAGCTTCATCATAGAAACAAGGCTGACAAACAGCAAAAATTTGGCTGCATTGAGTACGTCCCCTTGGAAAAAACTTAAAACCACGTCTTCTGCAGTACATATTTCATTGTCTGTGTCCCTGATTCTCGACTATTCTCCACAAAAACCCCTGGGAATAAGGACTTTCTTGTCTTAATCTTCCTTCTGGAGAGTTGAGTAGGTAAGTCACATGCATTGAGCACGAGCCTTTGCGGCATTTGTGCTTGGCTGAGTTCGAATTGAGACGACTTCCCCGGCGGGTTCGCGGCTCCTTATTGTTCAAATGTTTCACCCCGAACCCCGAAAGTTTTTTTTTTTTTTTTTTGCTGTGGGTTCCTGCTGAAAAGAGTAAAGAAACGACGTGACGGCACGAAAAAGACTTCTCGTCGAAAACAAATGTTTTGAATGTGTTTAATCTTTTGTCGGCAATGCAGGGGAATTCTTGGCAGTATGTTCTTTCGGGGTTTCTGCAGTCTTTGGGACCCAAAGCGGAAGAAAAATTCTTCCGCAGATTTCTTGAAGAAAATGAAGGGAACAAAACCAGGGCCCGGCAAATGTTTGATGTGCATGATGTGTGCAGAAAAATGATACAGCGCCCAAAAATTTGGAATAACGACGTAAAAATATTGGTGTAAGTGAGCTCATGCTGCGCTTGGAAAAAAATTAAGCCACTTTTTATTTTCACACGTTGTATTCGCTCATATGCTAAGAAGTAAAATTTTCTTTTTAGTAATTCGCGTCATAATTAATGATTATAGAAAATTGTAAACATTTTTAACGTATAATTTGTCTTTTGATAGAAAAAAGAAAGATTAATTGAATTTGGGTTTTATCCAATTCAAAATTCGAATCTTATGTGTTTTATTTTCGTAACTTAGCCGTTTTTATAGTCACTTGAAATCCGGTGCAAGTATCGGAGATTAAGTTTTTATCCTAATTTTAAGACCAAAAAATACTGTGTTCCCAAGGGCGAGTGGTATTCGAGCAAATACGGTGAACACATCTAGGAAAAGAAAAAAATTTCCAGTTTATAGGCAGCAATCAGTATATTCTGATAAATGAATATGCATTTTATATACTGTATTTCCATTACAGTGGAGCCCACATTATAAAATATCTTAACAAAAACATTCTGCGTCACGTGATTTAAATTCTGCGTCGCGTAATTTTTAGACAGAAAAAAAGGAACGCATAACACAAATGTGTCACGTTAATGAAGCGCTCAAATTTTATCACGCATTGTATTGAATTTGAACCTTTAATATTTTGAAAAATTGAAGAGACAAGGGCGTACAGTACAGTAGTTTTCATATGAATTTCTCTGGAACTCGTGAAGTTCAGAAATTTAAGGGCAAGAAGTTGTCAGATTGTACTCCGATTTCCTAGTAAACAATTTTGAATCCTGACTCTCATGCTGACAACTATAACAATTGCATTGTTCATTTTTATACTCTGATTATGTCTGGAACGAATGAAATACCATATTTACTTGAATACCATTCACCTCGAAGTAAGAGGCACACCTGATTTTCTGGGTCCAACCTCGTGTCAACTGCTTGCAGCGTACTTATAGAAACAGATTATGCTTAGAAGAAATGCAGATTTGAAACTCCTGTTTCTTCTTGAACGTCACCTTGAAGCACGTATACAAACGCTTAAAATTGGTGAGTTCCATGTTAGATCGAAAAAGTGGCGCAGAAGATTAGACCATAAAGTGAATGAGATTATAAATGTACTTTTAAGCATTGAATTAGCCTCATACCCTTTTTCTTTCAATGCTTGAAGAGAACCCTATTTAAGATTTCATGAAGTTTTTGGGCTTTTTTGAAGGTGGAATAAATTGAAAACACCCTCGTGTAAATCGGTCTTACGAAGAACGACTTCCGGGAACTTTTTACCCCAAAAAACCTCAAGAGTTAGATATATTATGTTATGGTTGGTATTTTGTGTGTATATGACATGAAGGTAACATTTTTTTTAGCCTGTCCTGTGTGCTACAACAAATGAGATACAGTGAGACCCCAAGATGCGAACATAATTGGTGCATCAAGAGTGTCCGTAAGTCAAAATGTCCCTATGTTGAGTCTCATTCTCCCTTAGACTTACATTATATAATTTTTTATTGGTGTTTTATGTACAAAATACACACCAAAATTCCATGAAAATAAAAATTATCTCTCAATTTAAACGGATTCAATCAATTTATTTCAACACATTATGGACATTTGGGGATTTTATTACAGATACCTCTGCACATTACATAGAAATGTTGGCATTCTCTGTAAAAAAAATAATGTTCAAGGGAAAAAGAGAGAAGGAAGTCCCTCTATGCTCAACGTAATTTTTTAAATTAGCTAAATGGATGGTAAATTGGTGAGAGAAATGCCCAAGACCTTTTCTTACATCAATTTAAGGGTTGGAAATATCTGTTTCTTGTAATTTGGCCTGAAATTTATTTCCAATTGTATCACAAAATGTCCCTATGTTGAGTCAGTGTCCTCATGTCGGGCTTTTTTTATTAATTTTTTTCTGGGGAAATAAGTGTCCCTATGTCGAATTGTCCGCAGGTTGAGGTGTCTGCATGTGGGGGTCTCACTGCAATATTAAAGTAAATTCGCCGCTAAGTTGGATTTCTACTTCAGCGCAAAAAAATCCCAATGCTGCTCCAACGTCCATCACCAAACCTTGCAGAATAGCCTTTTTTAGCGCTTCATCCGCAGCGAAAGTCGATTATTCTTCGAAAGTAAATGCGTGGAAGTCGCCGGAAAGCCTTCGCAGCCCAGAAAACTTCCCTTCGCCTTCCGAAACAAAATTGAATTTCACGCTATAATCGAAAAACCGTGGAACTCTCTGCCGTGCGACTCCCTTTTTATTTTGCTCAGCAAACACACGAACCAGAAACGGAGTGGAGCTGACAAGTTGGTCTAGGAGAGCAAGCTAACGGCGCACCGGAGTTCGACTTCGTCCCTCTCGAGATCCCTGGGGACCGCGAAGGCGAACAGGGGTCGGCAAGTATCGGAGTTTCTTGGCAGTCCATCAAATCATGGCATCCTCGCCATTCTATGCACAACTTTTCATCAAAAGCAGTAAATCGGGTGAATCGCGAACTTGAGATGCGCAGTGATGATTCTCAAAATACAACAGACGTACTGCATTAATAACCGCAATAAGGCATCAAATTTGCTGCATTGTCAGGCGTAGGAAATTTGACCACCAAATACCCTTTCCAGAATTGTATCCCTACAAATGTAGAGCATTATTAGAATGCAACAAAAAATAGTATGAGGATGCAGTAGAGAAAAGCATGGGCAATCAGCAGGTTTGCAGCATTCGATAGTAAATAGGTCATATACAGTAGATTCAAGAAGATAAATTGATTACAGTATATGCTCATGGTTTTGTTTTTAGAATGATTTTTGTGCATTTTGATGGCAAAGAAATAACACAATTGACAAGGGACACTGAAAACACTCCACAATTTAATAAAATGAATTCGTGCTGAAATCACAGTCATAAAATGCGTAAAGCTAAAGAAATATAAAAGGTAGAGCAATGATCCTTCTCAATAAAGGTTGCGTGAAGACTGATTTTTAATCAAAATTATATTTTGAGTCGAGGATAAGCCTTTAATATGTTTTTCTCAGCGATTTCTCCTCCCCCCCCTCAACCAAATATCAACCAAGCAAGGCATTGAAGTCATAGAAATGATATGTTCCTGCTTCTTACAATTTCACATGACATGACATGACATGATTGAAATATCCAGCCCTTCGTTTCACACTATACCCTTGCACAATAAGAAGCGGAATTTTAATGAGTAAATTAGTGATCCCACTCCCTCTAAATTTTTTCGTAGGGATATTTATCGATGAATGGATTTTTGCGGCTTTTTTTTTTTAGGGGAATTTATACTAATGCGCTTGTAGCTTCTTGATATGAAAAATAAAATTCAATTTGACTCGTCGAGCATAGCTGGTTCCACCCGCGTCCTAAAAGTCGAATATATATGTTCCTATTTCCGACAGATTTCAGTCAAGATGTAAAGTGGGCGTATAAGTTGGATGTCCAGGATATGCGGCGATCCCTGGAAGAGGAGCAGGCATGCCTTGACTCGTCAGAATCCTAACGAAGTTGAAGTGTCGCCGGGGAAACTTGCCAGGGAAGTGCGTGTAACTCTCGGGGATTCAACTTCGCAATCACTGCAGAGCCGAAGCAAGGGGATCAAAAACTTGCGCGCGTTTCCTGGAACGACTCGGATTTAGATTTCCAACTCCCTCGGAAACGCGAGTCAGGATCAATCAATTCCTTTCTCTGCACCAGCCGCATTTAAACTCCTTCTCGGAGTGGATGAACTTCTCGAGCGAGGTTCGAATTGTGTCGGCATTTTCCATTCTATCCCATGGAAAGCCCCCCTTTTCGCGATCTTTTCCTGTCAAATTATTCAATTACTGCACTTATATAGAGATGTTCGTCGCATTTATTGTGAATAGGAAGTCGTATCTCCTATACATTTGCCATCAAATTCCTGGGTAAATTCAACTGTGGAAATCATAGCCTGTTTTTTTTTTTATCTCTGAAGGCTGTCAAGTATTCACAATTAGATCAGCATTCGCGAAGAAATCAGCCTTCGAATTTGTAAGCGTCTCACCATGTGATAAATTTAAAAATATTACTTTGAAATTGATCCGATGAATTTTTACTTTCCGCAGCTACGATAAAGTCGGCGAATATCACGATGGGAATTCATTGAGACATGATCTTTTAAGTTTGAAAAATGCAAACTTTGGTACTGATCCAAACTCAATTAAGACCAACGCATATTGGCACCAGTATTTGAAGAAAATAATTTCAAAGCCAAAGCTATGTCGCTTATTGCGTAAATGGCATAAGTTACGTATGCAATCCAATATATCCTTGTATCCTTATTGTTGGGGAAAAATTTGAGTCGATAATTTCTCGAGTGATCACTTTAGATTTAAAAAGAAAGAGGGCGGCCAACAAATCCAGGTTGAAGTTATCGGAAGATCACACTTCTTTGACTTCATTATTTGTAGGACTTCATTTTTGAGAGAAGATTATTGATGCTGGGGGTCGTAAAAAAAAACTCGGGAAACCACATAGTAAAGTATATTCGTATATTGTACGATCCAGTGAGAGAAAGAAAGAACGAGTGAGGGACATAAAAAAAAAAAGTAGCGACAGCCAGGATTCGAGGAGCTCATGCCCGATGGTCGCCTTGTCGCCTCCGCGGCGGAAGTGCGCAGAAGAAGGGGGGTTAAACATGGCGTTGGAGACGGCGCCCCAAGAGTAGGCAGTTACGGGACGAAGTGACAAGGGCCAACCGAAGGGCCGGAAGTCACGCGTGGCGCCGTCGAGAACGCGGCCCGGGTCAGGCGGGGGGCGGGCCTGACGTTCGACGCACTCCCTCCCCGCGTGCCGCCTGACGCGCGACGCGACGCGACGAAACGCCAACACATTTCCTCGCTTTTAATCGCGTCCCATGACCCGAGCCACGACCACTTCCTGCCTCACAACCGTGACCTGAACACGGGGCCGATTTCCGTTTCTGGTGTCGAGTGTCCTCGCTATAATCGCCGATCGTCGATGGACAAGTGCAACCAACCTCCGAGCCCGGCAGGTAAGCAGTTTTCCACCATCCATACCCGCGATTAAAATAATAATAATACCGTAGTCAAAACTCGAAACAAAAAATCAAATGTGATTTTGCAGTTCAGGTTGCAATAAGTTGGCTAAGTGGTTCACAATCTGTGCTCTGTTGTGGATCCTCACGCATTCACTCCTCAGGTGCTCCTCTCGCCCTTCTGGAGTATTAAACACATGAATACTGATTGAACTTTGAAAGCAGAAGCCGAAAATTAAAAGCAGAATAAAAAAATAAAAAATTGGAATCCAAAAACAATTGCCAATTCGTATGCTAAACCCTTTTTGGCAGGTTCGATTGTAGCTCCAGCGTATTTAAACGTGTTTAAAAAAAATATCACTTTTGAAAAACCAGGCATTCCACTGTAGCCATCGTCAATCAAATTAAAAGTATGAAACTTTGCAAAAAGTTCAAAATCTCTTATCGAATTAATTTAGCAATTAAGGTAGGCTCCAGAATAAGAGGAGTAATGAGCACTGAGAAATATTTACCGTACTTTATTCTTTGAAAGGGTTCTAATTCATCAATAAAGCTGATCAAGATACATGCGACAAACCGAAACCGGACTGTAGGTTATTTCTTTTTTATTTTTACCTTTAGAAGGCGCTTTTCGTAGAAATCAAACCGATTTTCAGATGGACCAGATAATTTGTTCTAGACCGAAGCCTGAGACAAGTTTCGAATTCTCAGCAAAATTAAAGTTCGTGAGCCGCATTTGAAAATGAAAAACATTGTCAGACGTTACGTACGTGAACAATGGAACTTCGAATCGAAAGCTATTAATGGGGAATCTCATGATTTTTTCTCTAATTTTATGGACGATAAATCATCTTTCCCCTCACGAGGAAGAATTTTCACAAGAAATGACCGGGAACTCAAGCGAAATATAATTTTGCGTTGAATGATATAGGTTGGAATTTATGGCGTACATGTTGAATATATTGCGCAATATAACTAGTGTTCAGCATTCATTTATTTTGCAAACACATTCATGCGAGTTGATTTCAAGCAGCTGACAAATTAAACCCAATTATAATGGAGGCTTCACTTATCTATCTTAATTTCTAAGATGGCGCAATGTTCCTGTAAAATACTCGGGCAAACGATGGAATTGAACCCGAAAATCCATGGAAAATAGGCAGGAGTTGATACATTTTCGTTATAAAAAAAAAGAAAAATGTGAGACTAACCCACTTCATTTTTTGGAAAAAATTTTGAAGAAAACTTTATCACAATGGTAGGAATTCAAGAACTTACTAAACTGCTCGTAGGGAACATTTTAAATTTGAGCATTGAAAAAGAGCGAGCGGCTGAATTATAGTTTAATAATAACAAATCAGTGTAAATCAAATGAACTCTTGATTCCCCCACCACCACCCCATGAATTATGCGTATTTCAAAATGATAATTTTTTTCAAATTTAATCCATTGGAATAAAGTGATTCAAGAGTAATTTCATTCGGACAGGAGCTTTTCCCTACCCTACGAACATTTTTGCTATATACAGTACGTCCATTTTTTTGTGGCTCTACAGTGATGAGACAGCAGGAAGAAATATCCATCAGAATTCCATAAAAATGGTTTGCCAATTTGAAATTGATTCTATGAATATATTTCAACTCAATAAGAGCATTTGGAGCATTGAAGTACAGTACATTGAAATGTTGGCATCTGTAAAAATAACATTCAAGTCACAAAGAGAGAAGGAAATCAGAGATACTATTTTTAAAATTATCTGAATGGATGGGAAAATTATGGGAAAAATACCAAATATTTTTTCTTGCATAGATCTTAGGGTTGAAAATATCTGTTTCTTATAATTCAGCCTGATAAAATTCTCTTTTCCTGAAGCTTATTGGGAATTTTATCATGCAATGCCCACATGCTAAGTCAGTGTCCACATGTTGGGCTTTTCCATGCCCTTTTTATCAGAAAAAACGGCCCTGTGTCAAAGTGTCCACGTGACAAGGTGTCCGCAAGTGGGGGTATCACTGTATTCAAAAAATACTGCCGCATAGGAATTGCTAAAAACTGGCAGATTCTGCAAGCTATTATCTTTGCCTAATCCGTTTGTCTCCGTGATTAAGTACCCAAAGATGTGCCACTTTTCATTTGCTTTCAGTAGTATTTACCGCAGGGAATCTTGTGCTCAAGTTTGTACTTAAGCATCAGACACTGTGGGGATTTTCCGCGAAAAATACCCCCTGCGCAAAGTGACACGGAAATCTGAGTAATTCGCGCCAACAAGAATTGGCGCGCATAAACACAAGAGGCGGCAATAAAACCCTCAAAGAGATAGCCCCAAAACCACCGAAGCAAAGACCAGTAAAACGAGACCCCGTATCGAGAAAGACAAATAGCCCGCCAGCCGGGCAAGGAGTTCGGAAACCTTTTACGGCCAACATATGGCACAGATTTCTGCCCCTGCTCCGATTTCGCTGTCAACAAAGCACTAAAAAATCTACAAGGCTCTCGAAGCCAACTGAAAATTCTAAAAGACTCCCACGAATCCAAATTCTAAAGGAAGAAATTTGTTACGCACAAATTTCGCATCCAGAATAGAATATATGACCGTTTGCAGCTGCCTTCCGCCGGAACTGCGTATATACGCGATATACGGCTCTCTAAAGAAAAAATGAGGTATATAAAGAGGGAAATTGGGCAAGACTTGACACTAGCGTGCCGAACTTTGACTGAACGCGACGTGTGTGTTTTTGAATCATTTACTGTGAAACTGAAGAAAAGATTTTTGTGAAAAGTGTTTGTAAAAATCTTCCGAAAGGAATCTTGTGTGAAAAAACAAAGCTAGCGCTTATCTTTTCGGCCGGTTGCGCACCGGCCAATTGCTGTTTATGCTTATTCAATTCCTCCTTATCATCAAATCGACTCGACTTTGTAGAAATACTCATATTCGAACTCATATACATATTTAAATATCTTCGTCCAATCAAAAAATTCCCACAGACACACTAGAATTCCTAAAATTTACGATTTAAAATACTATTCGTAAGGTATGACGTGTATCTACATTTTTTTCTCGTGTTTTCTTTTGAGAAACAGTTTTCTGGGTACTAAAAGCAAATTTTTGCTTCAACGAACTCAATACAGTACTGTATAATTCTGGAAGATTTGAGTCGAATTGGCCGGTCGATTTGATGAATGACAACCCCAGCACGTTTTTAAGCCACCTCGATAAATTGGTCAATTTTTGTCTACGTACCCGGAAAAGGAAATCACGCCGTTTCTAGCTGAGTGATTTCCCAGAAGCAACCGAAAACCTCTTCTTTTGATTTTAAGGCCATTTCATGGAATTAACTACGCAGCGAATCTCGTAGATCTTCTACAAAATCCGTTCATGATGCACCGCGTTCCCCCTTTTAGCATTCGTCCCTCGGGCCTACTTGCGCACCGCCATAAGTTTAATTAGATGGCAGGAAAACCTCCGTTTTTCTTTTTCTTTTCTTTTTTTTTGGTGTCCTGAAATGCTTCGAAGGTCTCACGTTCTCTCTCCAGTAATATACTGTAATTCAAAATGAAGTAATAAGAGTCGTATATCTGCGTCGACGTCGTTGATGTAGAATCCACGAGGTATGGAGAAGTGTTCTCCGAAGCCTTGTGAAATCCGAGGTCGAAAATGTAATTTGACTCTTTATTCCCGGAGCTTCAAGTGCTGCGATCAAAGCCCTCGATCAATGGAATTGATTTTTTCAAAAAAGTGGTCAGCGAGAAATTCCCGTGAAAGGAATCGTTGTCGATCTGGGAGAAGTGAACATAACTCTTGAGCATGCGAATGATTCTCGTACCGACGGTTCAGTTAATCTCGTAATCCCTTCGGCTGATGAAATCTCCACAGCGGTGCACGGACTCTAAGTCAGCGATGCATTTTGAATTCAAATATTATTGCGTGCCAAAATTACCTGTACGTTTAGGAGGCAAGGATTACGGCATCACAGCCTGCAATTGGAATGCGGAACGGGTCTCGTTGAAGCCCGTTTCGCAAATTCGAACAACAGACAGGTTTTGATTAGCCTCATCGAATCCGCGCTGCGGAACAAGAGGCAATCAATTGCATTAGCGTGATTCCTGTCACAACTGCGCCATTCACGACCCACGCGAAGGAAAAGCTTTGTCAGATTTTTCGTCGTAAACAGGCCCTCGTGAAAGGTGATGAGTTGAACGAGTGCGATAATCTCGAGTTGATTGGATCAGACCAATGGTGGAAATATCCGCATGGTCGACCCCCGCACAAGGGCTTCTGCAAAAAGGGGGAAGCCCGAATTGAGAGCACATCACACAAGAGGGAAAAACAGGGGATCCTCGCTGCCCGGTGCTGTGACACACTAGAGAGCGATAGGCCAGCTGAAGTGTCATTCGCGGTCAGCCGGACTGGGATAATGAGGTCGACGCTCGGGAGAATCCGGGATCACAGGGAATGCCTGCCCACGCCATCTGAATCCCGATGCGGGTTGCAGTAATTCAAATAACTCGGGAAATGCGATTTATTTGAACGCTTCGTCGTCCCTAATTGTAAGAGAAACCCGATTGATCGAGTGAATGAGAAAATCGCGGAACCAGATCTATTTTAACACGTTTTTATTAACTCTCTTTCTTGTCTGTTTGTTTGTCTGGATCAAATTTTGCAACTCAAATTTCGCTCACTTCCCGACTAGCTAGTGAGCTGAAACTTTCAGGATAGCTTATTTAAGGTTATTTTTTGCTTTTTGAAAATGTGGTTTTTTAGATTAATTTTTTAATCTACTAAATTTTATCTTCATAAACATCATCATCCTGACCCATAAGGTGGTCAGTGATTTAGATTTTTTTTTGCTGCCTTCTCCTCTGACTTTTCGTCTTTTGGTCGGCGTATTAGTTCAAGACATACAATTCCAAACTAACACAAGCTGACTTTTACAGATTGAATCAAGATAGACCCGTTGATACGAGTATATTGAGAAATGTATATCTCAGGTAAAATGTTGATTCACTGCGCCTCGTATTCGTGATTTCTCTTTTTATGTAATCCGAAGTTTTCAAATTTTGGCCTTGTGACCGATTATCGATGCAAAGATCGTGCAATCCGAAATAGAAAGCTTATTGCTCCATGTGGATATTGGGATAAGTGTTCCCTGGTACGATCAGTACTGGGACTAATTTAAGCTGAAATTAAGTTACGTAATCAAAAGCTTTCCTCTTTTCATCATAATTGACACTCCTGAGTGATTTGTGAAAATATCTGCTGGAGTCAGTGAATATTCAAAATTATCTGTATGCTGGACTTCCATACTAAAGAAACGGATTTTCAACACGCTTCACAACATCTGCTTCACGACTTTTAAAACGAAATCGCTTTAAACAATCATACTCAGCAATGGTCTCTATCATGAGAGTGTGAATTGGTTTTATGCCTTCACTGTCATCAGAATCAAACTTCGAATGAGGGTGAATTCAAACCGTAATTTGGAAACCTCCGAACCCACCAGTTTATTCGCGAAATGTAAGAACGGAATTTGCCTTTATCTAAAAAAAAAAAACAGAAATATATTTTTCCTTTGGAGGAGAAAATAAATCCTCTTAATGGAAAATATTAATATATAATTGAAGGAAGTGAAGCATTTTAGCCTGCCCCAATCATACACGATATGGTAATTTTAAATGAGACATAGGTTTCATGATAGTTTTCATGAAGAAAACGGCCCGGATGAAATTGGTCAAGACCTCGTTCAGAAGCTTTGATCTACCCACACGAAAGTTTAGCGCACAACCTGGGTGTACCTATACGACCTACTGCAGAAGCCCTTGTGCAAAACTTACTCAAGCAATGTTTTCCAACACTTTTCCTGAAACGACTTCCTTGACTCTGGACAGTCTTTGCATACCTTCTCTATAGGAGACCAGGTATCGCCGAAAACATTCCCACCGTATCGGGTATCATGCGCCCTCGTGTCTGACGCGCACCTTAGTTCTTTGGTCTGAAACTTGCAGAAAAAATGTATCCCCGCGCACCCCAACCAGTTTTACATGGTTAAAAATCTAAAGTTTTTCAAGTTGTAATTTTGAAAAAAATAATCCTATGAATAAATATACAGTATGAAGAAAAATCATTTTAATTGGATTTGAGCAAAAGAGACCTCCCTAATCATTATTCACACCTGCAAAATAATCCCTTATTTCTCGCGCTAAAAATTTCTTACTTTTTTTCTCAAAGAATTTATACCCGGATAACGCGCGCATTCCAACCGCTGTTTAATTTTGCAGAAAAAAAAATAGGCGCGCCTGGTACTCGAGTGAATACCGTGGGGTTTTTGTCCCATTGCGAATAGCAATAGAAGTGCGTTCCCCAGAAAATGCCAAATTCTTCCTCGATCTATTTTCTCAGTTTCATAGGCACTTGGGGTACCTAAGATTCAAAAATGGTCTTGCATATCACCTGCCAACAGGTTCCGTTGTGGTATATATATACGAGAGCGTACCCCCACCAGTTATGACAGGCTCCGGCAATTAATTAGCCGGTTCGCAAGGTCGGGGACGACTGCCCTCGTCGGCGGGGAACCCATGGGGCCAGAACGCAGTCCCGATCCCGCACAAGTACGTGAGCCGTGCGACACCGCGGTGGACAGGGACCGCGGCTCATTGATTGATGAACGGCGCAGATGGCGGGGAAGCTCGACGGTGCCCTGGGACCTGCTCTAAAATCGAATATCATTTGGAAAACAGCACGCGGCGCCTGGGTTTCACGCCTGATCCTCAGCTGGCACGCGATGGATCCAATTAATCCGAGATCTCAGATTGATGCTTTCCCAAGGGGCCCGGCGCGGAAGTCAGTCGCGAAATCCCCGGGACGTCGGGGGAAAAAATGCCGGCACGCGACGCGAAGCATCCGACTCCGGGATAATGAACGCGACGAGGAATTTTATCCCGTGTCCCATCCCATTCCATCCCACTACCCCGTCCCATCCCGTCAACGACGGTTTCGAATTCACGTCACCTCCAGTCACAACACTGGTTATGCAAACAGAAAAACAATCAATTCCCAGTTTTGTCCGCGGAATATTGCGAATATATTTTATTTTTGCCTTTAGCTCTCGAACATCCTCTCAGGTTAATATTTCTCCGAAAATTCGACACCAACCAATAAGTGTCAAAAATTGCAATCAGTCAACACTGAATTTCCTGTTTTCGTGCATTGATTAAAATGTCCGAACGGAATTTCGGTATCACTTCTGCTAACGCACCTTTATAAAAAAAATCATAATCTTGAAATTGGATTGGCGTTGAAAATCTGCTATTCCACCGGAAAGGGTGGCATCTCTCTGGGGCCTCCTCCTGGTCCATGGTTAAGGAATTCCGAAAGGACAATGAAGTACTGCATACCGAACAAAGGGCCGACCGCCCGTTCTTTTGATAAATTGACGCAGGGTAAAGCACGAAGTTTCTCTCGAGCATCGGTGTTGGCCAGCGAGCCGTGGCAGTCGAGTCAATTCCATCATCTCAAGCGGTCCCTGAAGAGCAGGGCACCATGGGGTGGCGGGTTCGGATGTTAAAATCACGGAGTTAGGAAGGGTGATGGCGGAAATGTAAAATCCATTTATGCCTCTCTGGTCTCCCGCGGGACCCCGCGTTGACGGACGCATCCAGTCATGTCGGAATAAACGCGCCCCGTTCCGCTGAACCCGCCTGCATTTCCCCGGTGTCGACTTCCGTTAATTTAAGCTGCTCGGCTTGTGCTTCTCAAGCTGCTGCGTTTTTCTGGCTTGCTCGTTGTGGAATGAAAATTCCCTTCGAGATTCTCGTACACGCGATCAAGCACGACAAGCACCAAATTTTTCTCGTTTTTTTTTTTAAAGCATAAAAAGCACATGCTGGGCGAAAAAATCGTGCAATATTTCGGCAAGCACAGGTGCAAGATTCATGAGGTGAAAAATGCATGAAGATAAATGCCATGGAATATGAAGAATCTTATAGGAAGCATAGGGCCTACAAAAATTACGGGAACGTACACTTGACTCAAAATTGAGGCGCAACCCGTTACGTTTTAAGACACGCGTAAGTTCCGCTAAACTTTGTCATGGAAATCGATCATACAACAGAGAGTAATCGCAATGAAACCCTATTATAAAAAAAGGGATCAGCTATAGTAAAAAAAATCTCTGAATTGAACTGCTTGAAAATTAAGACAAAATTCATGAACGCGCCCAAAATAATGGAGGGAACTGCGCCAACTACTAAAACCCATAATTTGATCCTTTAGGTTTAGGAGTACAATTAAAATAAATCTTCGTTAAATCTTGAACGGATTTGCGGAAAATTACATTCAAGGTTTACGTGCTGGTACTCAAGGTTAGTTTCAACAATTCAACGTTTCCGTGATATGACGAAGAATCGTCTCAAATAGAGTTTCAAAAAGCTGTTATCTGCACTCGTATATCCTTCCACTCAACCCTTTTGTTTCGAAACGGCACCCGAAGAATCAGATTTGCGCTACTTGAATTTTCGCGGCTGGATTTCAAGCGAAGGCATTGTTTTCATTGCATTCACGAAAAACAAACTGAAGTCATAAAAAAGAACGATTTCAATTGACGACTGGAACTCAATAGATTGTACATACTCTGGCAGCAGCAAATGAATCATGTGCCAGTCAACGTGATGAACTAGCGGATTCGGATAATTTCGTAATGCAATATTTTAGTTCGTAATTCGTTCAATGCAAATAAGTTGAGGAAGAGAATGAACCAGGCGGCAAAAAATTGAATCACATCGGCCACCCGCGGAGGCGATGCAAATTTGTCTCACTTTTAGCGCGATTGAATCAACTGCGGAAGTGGGGGGGAAGGGGAAGAGGTCGACCTCCCCGGGCCCACGTTTTGTTGGTCCCCCACTCAATATGATGCGCCGTTGCGCGGGTGCGGGTCCACGGTTGATTAAATGTCACATGCGTGGGGGCTCTCGCGGGTGCGATTAATTTCCAATCGAGCCCCCGAGACCTCGCCGCGAGGATGACCCGACCCATCTGGTCCCGGTGTAGTGTCACCGAGCCCGACCCTGGGCTTGCTCATTCGCCCCCCCCCCCTTCCTTTGGGGCACTTTACCGCGTGCCTCCGGTCGCGCTATTCTATGCCAATTTGTCGCGTCTGCCAAATGCGTCTCCCCGTCCGAGTGCTCTCGCTTCCGCAACTTGTCATTTTTGGCAAATGGACGGGTTTGCAAAAAAGGGACGGGCCTTTCTATTGCTTATGCGAATCAGAACAATAAATTCATGCGCTTCAACAAATCGGAACAATGATCATTGCTGCTCAATGAGTAAATCATTGAGCCGCGGACTAAACACCGGGCCGATGTCAAACTTGATTATATCATGCCATTTCTCGCACGAAAAATATCACGAATCTTTTGCACGCATGCATCCAACGTCAAAACCTTCGCAAAGCAGAGAATGCAGATTGATCAACTCGAGACGAAAAAAAGAACCCACAAAAAAAAAAATTGACCGAGAACGAAGCCATAATTCAAATTAAAAACAAAATTCAGTCAGAAATCTATTGTAAATAATTATCGGTGAGTACTGTCAATTTTATTCGCAAAAAATATGTGTAGAATTATGTTCTACCCGTCCTGTTTCGGATTTCTGAACGTCAAGGAGGCCAAATCTCACCTAACTTGTCCTATGAGCGAAGGTGGCTGACCTGATACAACCAGAACTTATAGCATGCACCAAGCCCTTCTAAATTGTATTTAAATTCAGGTGGCACTTTTGCAGTAGGAAGTGAAGGATTGTCTTGGGTTTATTTACGCTGGGGTGCAAGTCATGTAAAAATCAGGATTGGTTTGTAGGATGAATGTTCATATAGAAGACCAAGGGAAATAGTTACGTTCCCCAAAAAGATCTTTTACTGTGCAGGAAGTAAAATGCGGCACTGTCGCGTTCTGCAGAGACGCTCCTCCGTTATTCTGATGCTCTTGTTGCCACGCTGTCGACTTGACGACCCTCGACGTGCCCCAGAGTGGGCAGCACTCGGATGCGGCCCCTGCGCACCCACAGACAATTCGGGGTGAAGATTAGGGGCACGGACGGGTCGAGCCGTGATTGTTTGATGGGCAGGCTGTGACCCGTTCCCGGGGCAGGCGGAACTGGATTACCGGGCAGTGCACAAAGCACTCCGGGACGCGCTGGACCGTGCAGATGGCATTTCCGGTCGGGCTTTTGTGCGTTTCCGCACCGCAGGCTAGCGTCGAGTCGAGTCAAAGGAGGTGATCTCGTCATTGCGAGAAACCTCGTAATCGGGTTAACTCGAGGCGCTCCGGCTCCCGACGTTGCTCTTCCGGGGGACACCGCGCGACGGGTTCCGAAGCGACCCCATTCGCATTCCCCGACACCGGCTCCCCGATCCCACCGAATGAACCCGCGCTATATACCTGCACATCCGAACCAACCCGGACTCGTGTCTTTCGAAAACATTTTCGCACTCTTCCGCTTCAATAGACGAAAGTGCGCTTTGATATTATGCATGTCAACTAGCATTTGCACAGAACACCAGCAACCATATACATTACTGTAAGCATTTAAAAAAAAAGATTTATCCCGTGTTTCTCCAAAACCCCCAAGCTGCCGTCCGAAATAGATCTGTAACATTTTTTTAAATACTTCTCGCGCATTTTCAGAAACTGATAATTTTTTGAAATCCCTAGGTTCCCAGCTGAGATGAGCAACTACAGAGTATACCTGTAAATGATAAATGTTCACAAAGCGAGGAAAAAAAACGGGCTCCTGCACGCCCAACTACTCTATAAGTGGTTTAAAAATGAAACATCTTTTTTTAAAGCAAAAAGCGCTTAAGAATAGGAAGACCCAACAGAACATTCTTGTATCACCAGGAAAATTGTCCATGGTTACGATGAATGAAGCAGGTCTGAGTCCTCGTTTGATTTAAATGCTCTGTAAATCTAATCCTCGGGATTTTCATGCAATGGGAAATGCTTAGCTATTATGTCACTGCTCCTTTGATTTCTTGTAGACTTATAAAAATTAACGCTCCTCCCATTTGTTGGATTTTCCCTAGCAATGACAGATGCGCGTTATCCTCTGAGGATTGAAACAATGCCCTCTCTGTCGGCAATTATTGGGTGAATTGTGTCACTGGAACAATGAACGCATTGTTCAGTTCGATGTAATGTCAGCTATCGGTTCAGTTAACTCAAGAACTGGAGCGAATCGCTGTGATTCTACACCAGCCTTTTTTTTTTACCAGACGAACGCAGAAATCCTGCTCAAAAAGTTTGGGATAATCATAAAAAAATAATGTTGCCCGTATCGTTTACTTGATGATGAGTATACATGTCAACATCGTTTGTTTGCATGTTGAAAGGGGGGGGGGGGGGCATTCCTGAAATCAAACTCTCTGCCCGCTAATTTCAGAATGAGATTCACAACTCGGGCACGAGGAACTCATTTGAAATCTCACGAGGGCTTTCCCAGTACGTCGTATCTATCGGAACATGACTATGTAAGGGACTCGTGTCCTCGCAGACGACACCAGGGTTCCCAGCTGTCGTGAATCTCCGAATGGCCATAAAGGGGACCGAACTCGCAACTTCGCCTTGCCAGCTTTGTTGAACTTGTTTCATGCTCTCAACTTGATATACCGTCGACAGGGAAATCAATTTTATTGCCAGTCTACGGAGGATTGACGAACTTTTTTTATACATTATGTGCGGAACTGGCTCGCCAAGAAAACGTCCTTATTTTGATTCATGTTTCATTGAAAACAGATATCACGGTCGTCTGATGCAGCATAAAAGTCTGGTATTTCAATATGTGTTTTTTCAGGCGCAAAAAAGTGCCAATTCAATTGAAAACGTTTAACCGACAATAATGATACTCGAGAGTGCAATTTTATCCTTCATGCAAGTATTTCGTCCTCGAGGATGTGTTCATCAATACATTTTCTTTTAAAGTTGTATGACGAATGCCAACAATTTTTAACGCAAAAATAATTGCAGCATCTGTTGCAGAGGAACCTGAAGTAAAGTGTTTCCGATGTATTGCATTTGCTTGGAATTTTAAATTGCGCAGCCATTTTCAGACATAATCTACTTGTACCACTTCAACCTCTCTAAGTCAAATTTCTAGGGACCATGAAAAAAATCCGACTTAGGGAGGTTTCGACTTAAGAAGGTTTTTATTTTTTGAGGCTTTTGGCTGAGAAAACAATCACTTTTGTTGTGAGAAGATAAAAAAAAGTGGGAAATCATATATGAGGATATTCTGGGGTACACCTTGCTGAACTTGGAGGCAGGGGTTCATTTGCCAATTCCTTTCAAGAGCATCAAATTATTTTTTAAAATCATTTTATTCTTCATATTTCAAGAAAATAATGACAAGAAGGCCTCAGAAAATTCGACTTACAGAGGTTTTATAAAAAAGACTTTGAGTTAGGGAGGTTTTTAATGTATTGATACTCAGGGAATTCAGACAGGGACTTGAAAAAAAATTGACTTAGGGAGGAATTCGACTTAGGGAGGTTTGACTTATCGAGGTTCACCTGTATTACAATATTTTATGTATCTGCGTGGCTCATCATAGCATGCTGCTGAAATGTGCGCAGGAATAAATACGCAAATGCCTCTTGTGTTCCGGATTTGAGTTCAGGGAACAGCAGTTCGATAGAAATTAATTGAACAAGTTCCTATAGTCAAAAAAATGCTGAAAATTATCTTCCCGAGATGATGAAATTCGTTTTCCTCAGGCAATTCTCGATCATGCGAATCGCCGCTTTCTCCGGGCTCGGAAGCATCGCCGCCAACGTCCCTCGGAATCTCCATCCCGCACTTTGCTCCATTCCTCGGCTCGTCCGCACACACCGTTGTGCACGCAGCCAAAACGCCGCCACCGCCGCCATTCCGTTCCTCGTTAACAGCGACGGCAACCGCGTCGCCGGGAAGTGGATCCGGCGGCGGCGGAGGCAAACGGCCGTCGCCTGGCCTGAGCTGCGTCGTCTGCGGCGACACTAGTTCGGGAAAGCATTACGGGATCCTGGCCTGCAACGGATGCAGTGGTTTCTTCAAACGCAGCGTCCGGCGGAAGCTGATTTACAGGTGCCAGGCGGGGACCGGAACCTGCGTCGTGGATAAGGCCCACCGTAATCAATGCCAGGCGTGTCGGTTGAAAAAGTGTCTCAACATGGGGATGAACAAAGATGGTGAGTCTCCGAATGCTGGGAATTCAGTCCTGAAGCGTATTTATCCTTGAACTTACGCATTAAGTACTTTTTTGCGTGACTTATTGACGCTTGAGTGTGACCCTGAGGTCACTTATAGCAAAGCAGCGCGTTCCGAAAACAGCAACACTACAGAACACAAATTGCGAAATACCGCTCCTTGCGTATTTACTTTGGATATATTAGCTTTTTCGTCTCTATACAAGTTTTAATGATAATAATGGTCAATCAAGTACATTGCGCCCTTGACGTTCGAGCTGTGCATTTGGGTAGAGTAAAACCTTATCCCCTTGAAAAATACAAACCCAAGTTTACAGCGAAGAAATTCTTAAATTTGTTGAATTACAGCAGTTAAAATTACTAATTTAGATTCTTAGAATATAAAAAAAATATTCATCTTTCCTTTGCTTTTGTTCATTTAATTTATTTAAAAAATCTCAGATCTGATTCAATGAAGCGCATTAAAATTTTAAAACTATCGGAAAAAGCTTTTCACTTGCATGAGTGCACGGTACTATTTGGTGCTAGTTTTCAGAAGAAAGATGGGCTGGGTACTTGAGTGAATAAGGTGCGAGAGTTGTTTCCTATATACCGTCCTCAATCGATATTTAATGCTGTGACACTGCAGAATAAAGTTCCCAAAAGTTATGGCTGTTCTTTTATGGCAAAGTTTTTGGCGGTTCCCACTCTCACGATTGGTGTTCATACCCCTCGAATGCAGCCGTGCAAAATGAGCGACAGCCTCGAAACACGGCGACGATCCGACCAGAGACTCTGGCGGAGATGCCGGCGGAGCGGGCGGTGCGAGAGGCGGCAGTGGCGGTCGGGGTGTTCAGCCCGCCACCGGCGCCGTTCAACGTGGGCCTCGCTGCTGCTGCCGCCTTCAGCGCCCACCGGTTCTTCCCGGGGACGATCCTGCCGCCGCAGCCGGGCCACGTGCCGGGCCGCATGGACTACTCTGCATTCGCGGCCCCGCAACCCACTGTTGCCCACCCGCACCCGCAGACGATCCCGCATCATCAGCTCACTCTGGCTGGCCAGTCTCCGTCAGGCTCCATGTACAGCGAAGAAAATGATCGAACTCACCAGAAAATGGAGTCGGAAGAATCGAAATCCCAGTTGAACTCGCACAATGCTGCTTCCATCTCAGGTGGGCCGATTTCTCTGATCTCTGCTTGCGCGGAGACCTTTTAATTTTTACTTTTCAGATGAAATACCGACAGCAGCTATTTTTACTTACATTCTTTTGGTTTCTAAAATCTTTTCAGTTTTCCTTTCAGGGACTGGGGACGAAGACGGAGACAAGAAACCCCAGGGCTCTGCAGTCACCGGACAAAGCTCGGCCGGGCTCCTCTTGACGGAACACCAGCAGAACTGCCTTCCGTTTGACAATTCTCGGCAAAGTCCTCGCTTGCCAACGTACACGCCTACCCAAGAGACTATACACGAAACCGCAGCGAGGCTCCTGTTCATGGCCATCAAGTGGGCCAAAAATTTGCCATCGTTCGTCACCTTGCCATTTCGCGACCAGGTTTGTTTGCCCGGAAACTGCGCCATATCGTCATGTCATACCGATTACCATGTATACAGGTGGACTCTCTCTCTACAACGAAATTCAAGAGACCAGTAAAAATGTTTGTTGTGGAGAACCTGTGTAACTTGAAAAAAAAGAAAGCCTATGGAACCAAACGCAAAATTCGTTTATAAAAAAATTCGTTGTAGGTAAGAAAGTAGTAGAGAGAGAGAAAGTCAACGAGTTGTATCATGCCAGTTTTCGAGGGAAAATTCAGGTTTATCAAAACATAGAAAACTTGCAAAAGACACTAATAACCCTGCAGCAATTGGCGCATAATCGGGTCGGTGTTTCGTTCGTGCGCGACTTTGGCGGAAATTTTTCACCGATTCGCTTAATGAGTTGCCCTTCATTCAATACTTATTTTCAAGTACAGTATTCTGCATACAATAGTATTAAGAAGAATCGCAGCAATTGATCTTGATTGAGTTTTTAGTCACGCATACCTTGTATAGGAAACCATAAAAATTATCACTCAGAAGCCACCCTCAGAAGAACATGGACAAATTAACTGATGCTTTTTTATTTTGTCTTTTTTGTTTGCAAACTCAGGTGTAAAATTAGTTTTGAATATGAAAGATTAAACAAGATAAGCAACATATGCTAGAAATGATCATGCATACAGATTCTGAAGTAAATCTAGCTTCCCGTTTGATATCTAGGCTGAATATACAAAAACATTTAAACGTGCTTAATAATTTACTCAGCGCGGAAAACAGGAAACCATAGTATGTTTTTTCAGTGTTTAACCCATCAATGCAATGTAATTAAAACCGAATTAACACAGCACGTGATCAACACAGGTGATTCTGCTTGAGGAAACCTGGTCTGAGCTGTTTTTGATATGCGCGGTTCAGTGGTCGTTGCCCGTGGAGTCAGGGCCGTTTTTCTCTGTAGCCGAGCACACTGCAGGGATGCCTGCTGCGAAAGTGCCACAGGTTTGACTGGATTCTTGCGCATCGAAAGCATCATTTTTCGCTAATTGAAGTCGTCATTATTGCGTCGTTTGCAGATCGCAGCTGACGTTCGTTATCTACATGACCTGTGCTTGAAATTCCGTAACTTGGGCGTCGACCCGGTTGAATTTGCTTGTCTCAAGGCCATCATCTTGTTCAGATCAGGTGAGGGAGTCTGTTTCATTCCCCTCAAAATCCAGGGGATATCGAATTACTGTGGCAGTAAAACAGAGACAGATGTCATGCTTCTTCTCAAAATGTCAAATTCGGTGAAATCTCATTTAAAGACATTTTTTAGCCATCAGACACACCTTTTAACAAGTCCCAGCAAAAAATCCATAGATGAGCACATGTTAAAACAATCTTACAGTATTTTAACAAGCTTCCCAAGTCCAGTATAACAAACATTTTTGAGGAATGTTTCAAATGCTAGTGTTCGGGTAGAAATTTCATGACTTGGACAGGCACAATCTGAAATTTCCAATTCCAAATGTGACTGACTGGTTCTTGTAGCATGAATGTAATCAATGAAAAACACGCTTCCAAGTGGTTCAACACATCATCGTCAGAGAATGAATAGATTTTTAAATCATCCTCCCAGAATAAATGAAGAGATTCGTGCAACTGATGGAATGCTTGATCAAATCTAATTTTTTTTAGAAGATAACTCAGTTTTTCAAGCGATAATACAAAATCTAAGACTGACAGAAAAGAAAGTTCCCCAAAAGTTTGTCGCGATGCTCAATTGAAATACTGTATGTCAATGTATTCATCAGATGCGAGAGATTTGAAAGACCCGCGACAAGTGGAGCATCTCCAAGACCAAGCTCAAGTGGTTCTTGGCCAGCACTCGAGAAATCTGCACCCAACCTTGCCCGCACGATTCGGACGCCTGCTTTTGATGCTGCCTGCACTTCGAGGAGTGAGTTTGAAATTATCCATAACTTGAAGCATCAGTATCATAATCAATCCTCTCCAAAAAAAAAAGGTCCCGTCACACCGCCTGGAGGCAATTTTCTTCGCCCGCAGCATCGGGTCAACTCCGATGGAAAAGCTGCTCTGCGACTTGTTCAAAGGCTAACATGGCTCGGAAAACCCGCTGCTCCATTAGTAGGCATTTCCAGGATCTTTTCAAAAGCTCTCGGGTCTTTCAAAATCGCATGAGAGGGGTTTCCTCGGGAGAGCAATCGTATGCATGACCACAACCCATTGATGTCGGTGCTGTACAAACTTCGAAAATGATGCTTCACTTGAAGAGATTATTCCGGTTGAAACCAGCATGCGCAGCATATTTTGAGAACTTTTGAAAAGACCCGAGTCTTTTTTTGGATTCCTTTAACAAGCGAAAGATTCTCCACTCTGAAAAAAAAGCAGTGCTCGAATGACAATATGAAAGAAATGGTTGCTGCATCACGTTCATAGCAAAGTCGGGTTTCACGCGTATATGTAGTACAGTACGTTTTCAAAATGCTGCTTGATTATTGGGAAGAATTGGATGCTGTACCAATGAATGACTCGAAGAAGAGCTTTAATTCAAGTGTCGGGTTCGCCAAAATTAGAACCGTGCAATTCGATTGCAAATCAACCCAAGAACTGAACAGCTATAAATAAAGCTAAAAAAACACAGGGTCATGCATACACGGTAGAGGTCAATAATCGAGTTCCAGGATCCGAGGAACTGATTTTGGTTCGCGCCGATTACACAACGACAGAGGCAAAGCATTAAAATTGTTCATTATTCACGCTTTGCAAGGGGTAATCATACCAAAATGGAAAACAGCTTTATGTTGGATGTGTTCAGAATTCATTCAAGTGAGGGATTGATTGAGAAACCGATCTCAAGTCACGCAATCTTGTTCAGAATTTTTTGGAGTCCTACGCGTTTATTTTTCCCCATTTTCCCCCAGCTTGTTTCTTCGAGTGACACTCATTTGCGCAAATCTTATCTCAAAATCTGTTGTCGATCGTGTCAAATTGACGCTCCCTTGATTCCTTCGATTTGACTTTGCACGGAAAGCGCTTGATTTGGTTTTGGAAGCTCTTGTCACCTGCGTCATCATGAATAAATATCGACATGTGACTCGAACATGTTGTTTTAAAGCATGGAATTTATATAAAATCACGTACCTACACAACGAGGTTCAAAGGTGAAGTACGATCATCGTCTAAACTTACGAAGTCCTTAGAATTTATAATCAATCGCTTGCAATAATTTTCCCGAGGCACCAAAGACGAAGGATAATGTCGGATTTCTAAGAAATGACTGACATCGTTTGGGAATAATTTCTGAGGTCCTCTTTAATTCTCATACGATCTCACACCGCGCGGAATTCAAGCAAGAACGTGCAAATCCGTGAGCATATTTTGCAGCGCGTCACCGAGCTGATCGTCGTAGGATCTGGAAAGCACGACGGCTCCCTGGCCAAGGAGCTGCACGGCGGCCCAGAGAACCTGGGCCAGGAGCGGCGAGTCCTGGCGGGCGTTGGCCATCATGTTGGCGATGTACGCGAACCCATTCACAGCAGCCTGGGCCAGTCTCATAATCAACCCGAGGATCTGGGTAATGTCAGCAATTGAGCCAAAAACCTCGTCCAGCTGGCGGCTCTCCCGTTTTCCGGCTCTGCACAAACAATCAGAATACAAAACTAGAAAATGAATTGTTTTCTTCAGTAACGGGGTTTTCGAAAAGTTTTACACGTGCCATTATACAGTACGAGGGTGTACAGTATAAGGCATAATACTGATAGTAATCTGTGCGCATCAGGCGTTCAGAAAACAGGAAGAAGTTCTCATGCTTTGAAAGCGGAAAAAACCAAAGCCAAATAAGTGAAAAGCCGTGATTTGAAGATCAACATTTTTCGAGACGTCATACAAGTTTATCACGCAGCGGAGCAGAGCTTTTCAAATTTTCTTGGATTACGCAGTTTTGAAGTATGCCAATATTTCTTCCGTTGCTGATGTCAAAAATAAGTTTTTGCGTGTCACCTGCTTGTTCGTCATGTTTTAATATCGTAAAGCTGACCGTGAAGCCATTTCATAGATTATTTCATTTATTAAACCCTTGCGTGGTTGTTGGATATGTATCTTTAAGTCGAATCGCAACAAATATGAGAGAATCTGGAAATTCCCTCAGATCTGCTGTATACATTGGGTAACCATGCATTATCATCTTGAATAAACTACACTCACCGAACTCGCTCCATTTCTTGAACAAATTTTCCAACTTTCAAGGCATCTTGGTTAGCCCTATTCCTGTAGTGGAACTGTTTCTCCGTCGACGACACAAGTGACAAGGCGCACGCCACGACACCCTTGAATGGACATGAACCCAGTTAGTTTTTAGTAAGGTTGAAAAACCCCAGCGCGTTAGGATGGTTTTACTTGAGACACTCACCACCAAAAGCGCAAAACGAGCTGCTCGAAACATGACTTCACTGCGACGACGATGTGAATAATTGATTCCGTCAACGAAAAAGTTGTCACAAAAGGCCTTGCGTGATACTCGACAGAACGAATGGAACTGAATCCTCCTGCTGTCAACACACGAATCGTCTCGTCGCAAAGCATTCCGATTCGTTGAGCATTCCTTATATTTTTTCTTGATGATTTACTAAGTCTCGCCCCAGTGAGTTCCACCCCTCGACGTTGTCACAGCGAATTTTTTGAACCGACGTCAAATCGTTACGGCCTTCGACAGCAAAAAACGTTTTTTTTTGTGTTTCGCTCCGCCTTCGTGCGTGTTTTCCAGTCGCACTACCAAGAAACCGCTCGCGTTTTACACTCTCAATAATTTAGCGCTTACAAGAAAAATAAGTTGTGCACATGGTCATGATAACATAAACGAGTACTTCTGTTGCAAAGTTTTCCGCGCAACCTCAACCTGCTTTAAATGCCAGGTGCGCTGCACGCCATCAGAACATAGCTGAAGTAGGAAAAGATTGCGTTCATCGCAATGCCCACTTAAAATCCACGCAAGGCTGGACTGAATCGACGAAGCATTTTTATATTATTATTCTGCTCTTGTGTGCATTAATGATGTCTGGAATACCATTAAGGCGCGAGTTTCTTGTTCCTTATAGTGTCTTAAAACAGAAATCTGAGCATGCCAAAAAATAGCCTCAATTACGATCATTTTGCTGAGCACCTGATCGAGGCGGTTTTTTCTCACGTACAGGATGCGCACACCGTGAAAATATTCCAGTGTACACTATACAGTCAAATTTTTCAAATTCAAGTACTGTATATAATGGCGGACACGGGGTTTGAAGACAGCGAATCCAGTTCTGTGACATTCTGTCAAGCAAATGCTTCTTTTCATATTGTTTGCCCGAAGTTTAAATGTAGTTACCTAACATTCATCAATCATCTTTATAACCCGATTCAATTTCCAACTCTTGCGCAAGAGAGACGGCTTGTGAGTGACATTTGGAACTGCATTAATGCCTGCTCATGTACAGAAGAAAAATCGGAAATCAATTCTAATGTGACCATTAGACGCCAATATAGGCACTCACATTATTCCTTTCTCAGAATTACACTTTTGTAGAACCAAATAGCAACCCAGTTTTAATAATGCCTTGGGAACGAATGGGCAGGAAAATTATTAGCCAAGATTAATAGACGATTCTCAAAAATGGAGCTCACAATTGACTCATTATAGAATACTGAATGTAATTTTTAAAATTACTGAATACTTTCGTAATTTATTATTGCAAGGAAAACAACTCGACAGAAATGAACATTTATGCGAAACAGGAGAAAAATATTTGCGAAAAATATCCTGTTGGTTTAGATGGTTTTGAACGGGCAACCAAATTGAATTTATTGTGCAAATTCTATAAACCCCAGGAAGATCAAGCTGAAATGTCGAGGCAACTGATGGAGAATTTTCACCGAAATCGGGGAACAATTGGAAAATCTTCTGTGATAGCTCTCAAAAATTGGATATTTTCATAAACGACGAGGCGAGGTTCGCAGTTCTCAAGGATTGATTGTCCAGACAAGAATTGTCCGCCACGAGGAATCGGTTTGAATGAAGACATTTTTTTTATTTTTTAGACGCGACGAATGAAGGTCGGCAACGGATTTGGTCTAATGATCAGAGGCGTATATTTTTCCCATCATTCCGCGCGGAGGCCAAAAAAAAAGAACTCGGGCGGCTAGGAAAAAGTTCAGGACTAGAAAAATAAGTACAATAAATACAGCGAGCCCACGAGACTCGCCCAAAAAGCTCCGGAGGAACAAAAACTACCGTTGATGGACAGCGAGCGTGATGAAAGACTGAGAGCCGGCCAAGGAAGCGTCACCAGTTGCAGACGGATGGGCCATCACTGACCTACTTTCCGTGGTAGGCGGGCTCCTCGTAGCCGTAAGGCTCTTCGTAGGCAGGCTTGTAGGCCGGCTCCTCGTAGGCGGGCTTGGCCTGGTGGTAGGAGGACGCCTTGTAGTCGTACGAGGCGGGTTGGTGGTAGGCAGCGGGGGTCTCGTACTGGGGCTTGTACTCGGGCTCGTAGGCGGGCTGCTCGTAGGCGGGTGCCTTGTAGGCCGGGGTCTTGTAGGAGGAAGGCTTGTAGCCCTTGGGCTCGTAGGTCTTGTACTCAGTCGGCTTGTACTCGGGCTCCTTGTAGGAGTGGGCCTTGTACGAGGAGGCCTTGTAGGTAGGTTCCTTGTAAGACGGCTCCTTGTGGGAGTGTCCCTTGTAGGATGGCTCCTTGTAAGAGGGCTCCTTGTGGGTGTACTTGGGGGTCTCGTAGCTGCTGTAGGGCTCTGGCTTGTAGGCCGGCTCTTGGTAGCCACTGTAGGACGGTTCCTTGTATGAGGAGTACTTGGGCTGTTCGTAGCCGTACTTGGGCTGTTCGTAACCGTGTTTCGGCTGCTCGTAACCGTGTTTCGGCTGCTCGTAACCGTGCGTCTGTTTGTACTCAGGCTCCTTGTACTCTTCGTACGAGGGCTGGTAACCGTACGTGTCGTGGCCTGTATGGAAATCAACCAGATTTTGTTTCCCCACAATTGATGAAAAATGGTTTCAGATTGTGCAAAAAAAATCGAATTTTACGAAACAGTCGGAAAATTATTGCTCTACTACATTCGAGAGAAACGTTTTCGGTGATTTTGATTTTCATAAATTCTGCGATGGATGGCAGTGCAATGTTAAATGTAAATATGAACCGAAAAAAGGCGAAATTTTTTTTAGTGTTCATGCATCGCTTTTCATTGAAGAAAACGATCAATAAGGAGATGATAACGCACAACGAATATACAGATGAGAAACTGCCACTGTCAACTTGCACACTTTTCCTTCTCATATGTAGTGGTCATTTAATCCTTAACGTTTGAGAATGATAATCTTGGAATCGTGGAATACTGAGTCAAATCATTTTTAGTGGAAAGCGAAATGTTTGATGCTAAAATAGGCATCTTCTCAAATGAATTTCCATGAATTTTTTTCCAGGGAATATAGCCATTTTAGCGCTTGAAAAGTTACGAAATACGACCCTTTCTTCACTCAAGAAAAATGTGAGACGAACTGACCGTGAGATGACCCATGAGCATGATGGCCGTGGTGGCCATGACCGTCACCGTAGACAACGGCGAGGACTGCTGCCAAAATGAACACCTGAAAAACAAAACCCACTTCTAGATATTCTGTGTTTTTTTCGAGTTTCTCACGGTTTTAATCGTGACAGAAGTTGCTAACGGAAATAATCTGCTGTTCTCTACTCTGAATGAAATTCAAAGATCACATTCTGCATGCGTCAGTGGATAAACCTGCGAAGAACGATTGCTGAACAATCTAGATTTTTCTTAAGGAAGGACCTTTAGATCCGATTAAAGTCGAATGAAGACGATTGACGGTTTTGTCCACAATGGATTAAAAGTTGCACTCGACATCAAGTTTTCTTCTATGCGCATTTAATAAATTTTAGAAGGCTTGGGAGAAATCCACGACATTAAAATTCGGAGTCGATTTTGCAGCTGCTGAGTCACTCGCACTTCGCAGGTTCTTTGCGACACACACTTGTGAACTAGACGTGAATGAATCTCACCGTCTTCATGTCGATTTTTCGCTTGTTTTCAAACGAGCTGAATAAATAAATAGGCAAGGGTTGCTTTTTTTTCTCAGGAGGGGAAGTTGCTCGGCTTCGGACTTGATCCGTTCTGATGGCGTCTCCAAACCCGCCGTGGGTTTTTATAGGCGGGCTCCGCGGATTACACCACTCGGTTCTGCCCCCCGGGTGCCCTCAGGGGGTTAGGACACGAAACGCTCGGCAACCTGTAGACGTCGACGAAATGGCCAGAACACCATTTGCGTTGGTTCTAGGAACCCGGAGGCCGTCCACTGGATTGAGCCGCTAGGAACGTTTTAGTGGCCCGGGAGACGGTCACTTCCTTCACGGAGATGCCAACGCCTCGAGTGGACGTCATGCGTGCCAAAGGCAACTTTCCCTCGGGGATCAGTTAAGGATAGTACAGCATATTGCGCGTTAATCACGCCATCACCAATGAACGCTGCAAGTGCCGAAGGACGCCCAAATGCTAAACGAAGACGTTTCTGTGCAATTTTAAAAAATATGATGGGCTCTCGGCCGAAAGAAACATCATTCACAGATGAAAAGAAGATTCGCTCGGACTTTGGCCCACCTGCTAGCAAGCACTGATCCAGCAAACAAACGCTAACAATGGTCAATTTTCCACCTTAGAAAATATCGTGCTTTATCCTGTGCGTGAAAAATTTTCGCAAACAGTATTATATAACAGCCGGAATTATATAACAGGAACACATTTTTCCTGTGACTGGATCCTGTTCTGGTGACGTAATATAGAGGTTAAAATCACTTTTAAAAATGATTTGTGCATAAACGTGCTTTCCACTCGATGATTTGCATTTTATTTTTGAACGGGTGTGTCTGGAAAGTTCCTCGATTCGCTTTTCAAGCATTGCAGTACCGCATGCATCCCCATTTCAGATGTGTTTTGAAACATTTTCCACCAAATGAACTAGTTTATATAATTTTTGTTTCTTTCGTTGAAACGCATTCGAATAATTTTTTATATTTTTTTACAGAAATGTTCTTCGATGTTTGGCTCAACTACTGTAGTTCGAATTTTCAATTTTCATGGAAGCCGTCAAGGTTTTGGAACCAATTAAACTCATTCATATCCAGCACAAAAAAGTGATTTTTCTTAAAAAAAAAAAAGAAAGAAAAAAGATTCAGCTAACACTTAACACTTTTCAGGAAAAATTAAGTTCGTTGTAGCCGAAAGTGAATGCATTGGGTTTTTGAAATGACATGGCTAGTGATTGCTGCTGTATCTCAAGTTTCGCAAGAATACTTTCGTTCAATCAGCATCCATGAAAATACATGCTGGAATTTCGAGAAAACGTCCGCGGAAGGCATGACTACGACATAAAAATGCTGGATAGATAGTTCTTTATGACTGCTTCTGGTGAAATTCGAATTGCTGTAGAGTGGGATCAGCATTTAAAGTTCCACAAAAGATTAATTACATCCTTGATGGGAAGAAATCGCGATGCCTCAAAAAAAAATTAATACTTATTAGTTCACTCGGAGCCTTTCCGTAATTTCGTGGCAAATGCTGACGTTTTTTCTTCAGCATAAAAAAAAGGGAACACTAGGCAAGCAATTAACTGTATAATCTGATGCTTTCAGTACTCTCATGTAGATTATTGCCAGGAAAATCGTAATCAAACAATTTATAAGACCAACTTTTCCGACCGGGAAATATTATATACGGTAATTGCTTTCAGTTTATTGATGGCAGCGTTAATGTTATTTTCTATCTTAGTTTCCGCGAAAGTTCCTCGTACATTTTGGAAAGCATCAAGCTGAAAAACTGAAAAAATTGCATTATTGTCTCATTGATTCGGGGATCAAGCATTTCCCAGGGCACGGTCCTTCACTGAAGCAAGATCATTTTTAATTATTGATCTGCCAAATTCACAGATTAGAACTTGAGAGTTCGGGAAAAATTGATGCGTAGACATTGCGCACGTTTGCGTATCTGAGAATAAAATTTGCAGGAGCAAAAAGCAACTCTCGAAAATGTGTTCTTGGTGTGAAGGATGTTCCTCTGCTAAGACATTCGATTTATGCTGCAGATTTTACTTCAAAGATAGCTCAACTTTTTAAAACTACTGTAATCATAGAACTGTGTAAAAAACACAAACCTTCTTTTTAATTAGGAAGATTTCTCTCAAGAACTGAATTTTCTCTGAGGATGCAAAGAACATCAGTCAGCTTTGATTCAAGAAGAGGACACAGCAGATTTGAAAATTGCAGAAATTCAAAGTCCCTTGTGCTAATCCTATAAAACGCCACCACAGTTAAATAGCTGCCAAAACCGTGCTGCAGAGACATAATTGGCAGTTTGATTGTTTAAATCTCAACTTCCTCTCTTATTTGTTATAATGAACGTTATGGACACCAGAGCCCTCTTTCAACTTTAACGACCCGAAATATATACATTTTTAAATATACTGTATCTGTGTACTGCCTGCCGAATGCATCACGTACCCCTGATGGCTTAAGATTCCCTGCGGCAGTGGTCTAATTATTTGCATATCGATTTTGCACGTGGGACAAATCAACCCTGAAAGTGCGTAATGATCATTCCTGAGCCACGTTCGATGCTTCATGGCGATGCGTTTCATTCCCCGGATAACGGCCGAACGAGTATGTTAAATGATGTCGTGCCAGTTTCGCAAGACCCTTCGTGAATGGGCCCGGTCCAGTACGAGCCCGGTGGTTAGTTGTGATAAATCCGTTGCCGCCGTAGGCCCGCACGTCATCGCGACGTTTGCGTCACACGGGCCAAGAAATTATCCCCGGCGCTTTTTAAACGGCTTTTCGTGATTCAAGGGACGCCCGAAAAGCGAACGATCGGGCGCCCTTGACGTCTGCGACTGCGCCTCGATTCGGATTTCGTCACTGAACAGTGCGCACCGGAAAGGCAGTCGGATTATCTAACTTCCGGGTGCGGGAAGAATCACCTCGTGCCCCCTCGCTCCGGGTGAACGACTCAGCGGGACGGAAGGTTCTCGCCAGCTATACCTTCTGCTCCGAAGGACCTGCTATACTCCAAACAGCTCCTTCCTGCGCAGGTTCCCCAAACCATGGTCTCTTAGGGTCGGTGGAACTTCCGGGTTCCGCGAGGATAATTCCATCCGCGTTCATTTCACCGATTCTTTTCAAATTTGGAGTGAGTGTCGAGCGGACAGTTGAACACGCGGAAAGAAAACAAGGAAATGCGAACAGTACACGCACTTGTCTGCAAATGACAGTTTATCTGTGACAGATAACGATGCAGTTTGTTCAAGTTAAAAGTTGTTTTGAATTCTGCAATTCACCTTATGAATTTGTTCCATTTTTAGAGCATTTTAATTGCTCATAGTTGAAATTGCAGTTAAACCACAATTTAGTGCCACTGTTTGTCCCAGGACATTTTGTGGCCCTAAGCAAGGGTGGCACTAAATCAAGGGTATCGTATATGAGAGAGGTTCAGTTCAGTGTTTTATTATTAAAAAAATTAGCTGGTTTAAAGAATTTTTAGCGCAGTCAGGGTGTTTTATAAGAGAAAAGGCCAAAATAAATCATCTCGAAGGTGCTTAAAATTTTTTATTTCAAAATATGCATCAAGGCAAGGTGTATTAGATTTTTAAAAATTTGATGTCTAGTAAAATATCACAGCTGTTTCTCAAGAAGTTGTGTGGATTTGAGTTAGTTGCAAATAAAGTGCGAACATGAGGGGATCACCAAGGCTTCCACAAAAGCTACCACTGTTTCAGATTTTCATTCGCATCATGCAACAAAAAAATTTTTCAGCAATTTAAATTTAAAAAATAGATTCTTCACAAATATTCTGAATTTTACGTGAGCATGGAGATGCAAGGCTCAGTTGAAAATCATTTAATCCAATGATAGCCTTGATTATTTCAATTCTGCCCAACATGGCAAACATTTTTTTTATGGCAGTAAGTGAGTATATAGGCACTAAATTTGGGTTTCCCTTGAGAACATAATGGAGGGAGATTTGTACCAGGGAAATTTGTGGCCTTATGTGAGGGTGGCACTAAATCAGGGGGCACTAAATCAAGGGTTGACTGTACAGTACTGTACAATATTTGAAGAATTTATGAGCTTGCACGCCATAATTCGTGATTTTCTCTGGCATTCTTTTCCTTCATACTCGCCGTCTTGGGACGAAATCGCTTTTTAAATGAAAAGTTGCCGTCAAATTTGGAGGGACCAGCAAAAAATTCGATTAGAGAGGTTTTGAGTCTGGGAGGTTTCGGAAACTAGTGCTGATAATTTTTGGGACTCAAAAAATTTTGAGTGAGGGAGGTTTTAACTTCTATGAGTCTGTGAGTATAATTGAGTCATGAACCATTTTGAGGCTCTTCAGAAACTTCCAGCCGGTTTCCGTCACCTAGCCTCAATTGAATTACGGCGTGCATTCAAACGAACCTTTCTCTATATACGAAATGAAAACTTTTAATCAAGCCGATTTAGTTGGAAATAATGTACTTGACTGCGTATCAATAAGTCCCGACGACACAGACACGAAACATGACCAGTGTCGTGGGATCAGCTGTGTTTCGCAATGACTAAAAGTTCCCATCGCGATTCGGACTGCGGGGAGTTCGAGACACGGTGCAGGAACCATGGTTTCATAATGAAGGAAATCCTCGTGAATCAAATGTTGGCAATCGCTCAGTAGAAAATGATGCAGGCGAGGTTCGGTTGGCGGACCTGGTCTCTGACAACTCGGCGCTATCAGCAGGGATCAAAGTTGACCTATGTTGCTCGCTCGCGTTGGCGAAGGCCACGATTCTCGTGAGACCCACCGAGAGCGCAAATGCCGTGATGGGGATATTTCCCCCCCCCCCTCCTATATACCCAGCGCATCGTCTCCTCGTCCTTCGGAGAAATCATTTTATTTTCCCTTCAAGTTTGGCTTCTAGAAAACATTAATTAGAACATATTTGCGACGGAAAATATAGTAGTCAAGTCGAGTCAAGTCAGCCGCCCCGGAGAAATCTCATGGCCACCGGGGGAAATCGACAAGGGAGAAAATAGAGCTATACTTGGCCTGCTTCGGCGAAACGAGAAACCGTGGCCCAGTTTTTTTTAGCTTTTGCTCCGAGAAACTCCGGACGAAGGAAATTATGGGAGCGCAAACGCGGGCGGGGGAATGAGGATACTGACGCGAAAACCATGGGAAAGACCTTACATTTCCTGCACTAATTTCCTCCACTCTTCGTCCAATGCCACGCTCTTTGACTGATTAGTTCATTCTCTCCGAAGAAACCCTGTGACGTAACCTGTTGACTTGAATGACCGACTCGAATAACCAATTCCGCCTCACCATGGAAAAATAATGACCGAACGAGGAGGACGAGATTTAAATGGCACCCTTCGAGAAAAAGTGCTCGCAGTCGGAATAACCACATTTCCGTGAGAAGGTCAAGCTCCTAGTTTCAAAGTTCTCTTGAAGTTTGCGTATTACTTTGCCACATGTTTCCCCAGAATGAAATTGAGCCTTTTTAAATTTTTAAAGCAGCGAATCGCAAGGTTTCGGACGCTGGAAACATCGGAGATCGACCTTCTCCACAGGATATATGATGTATGTTCATTGTATACATCACACTAACCTTTATTGAATGTATAGCGAGACGTAGAGTAAGACGCGGTTCATTTTATATGAATTTCTTTCTATTTCAGAGTCTGGCTTAAGTAAGAGTATTTCTCACAAATCGACAACTTAGAGCAAACTTCATAAGCCGCGACATAAACGGTGAAATTTTCAAAATTATAACACGCGAAATTTTTAAGCAGAAGAGGGACAATTATTTTAGAAAGAAGCTTGAATTCCTGTACTGTATGTACTTTGTAGTTTTTGAATCGCCTGCAAATTCAGGATACAAGAAGCTTGGCATCCAGATGAAAACCAGTTTTCCTCGCAATATTGATGATATATGATCATCTTATATGATTTCTCATCAAAGATTCTCTCTCAATTGTTCATTCAACTAAGCCTCATACATAAACAAGCTGAAGACCTTGTGCTTTAAATAGACTTTTATTGCTATTTTATTTTCAATGTCAGGAAATGAGTGGGTGTATGCATACATGTGTTGTCCGGTTTCCAAAAATTAAATAAAATTTGACAATGTGTCTTGTCGCCTTCTTTGTTAACTTTAACTTAGGAAACCTTCCAACTGTTATACGTTTAAGTTCTCTCCTTGATGTCCGGGAAACTNTTTATCAACTCTAGAAAAACCAGACAGTACAGGGTCATCGCTCGGCAATGACCATCCGACCAGACAAAAGAAAGGAGACACACACGTATTCCGCAACATAGTATTCGTTAGATTTATGGGGCGGTCGACCGCCTGGAGCTAATAATAATTAGGGCAGGTAACGAGGGAAACTCAGTTGCGCATGCATGCGCGGCCGTCCACGTTAATGAGTGGGGCGAGGGGCGAAGGAAAGTTAGAGCACGCTTTTAACCAGCTGACAACATTATTTGAATACCAAATCTATGATTTCTCAACATGTGCTTAATGTAGTTTTTACATATATTGTAATTGTAGGAAATGTTGCAAGCAATCCGCCAAAGTGTTATTTTGATAACACCGCTGAATCTGTTGCTGCTTACGGTGCTTTCATGCACTGGGCTTTATTCTTATTTAACTTTGCTGCCGTATGGCAATGTTTTGCTCTATTTATATGCAGCAATCCTCAAAGTGAGAAAAGTGCAACAAAGTTATTCCTTCGCATTTGCAGGTACGTGCGAATTTGCATGTACAGATTTTCAAGTGAGTTTCTTTCCATCGTTCCCATTCAGTTTCCAACTTTTGCGGAGAAACGTAGTGCGTACTTTTCACGGCGTTTTGAGAAAGAATTTGAATTTAAAGAAAACAAAAATGTTGGCAAGCAAATTTTTTGTTCTTGCTGCTTGTATTATTTTTAATAAATATAACTCAAACGCTCAAAGTGAAAATTGTGCATTAATAGACGAAAACTGGACTTGCTTCGATTTATGCAAGGAAGGGGTTCGTCAGGTTACTGCGTACAAAGGTATTGTTAAATTAACTGGTCCTGAACTTAATTTCAATTGCGCAGCTTTTAACCAAATAAAGGTGAGACTTTTTAAGCATTCGCGACCATTCAATCTTCGAGAAAAAGTTCACTATTTGTTTCGTCAGGTTATTCTTCTTGATGGTGACGTTGCTTGTGTGGGAGATGAAGAGTCTTCGGCGATCCTTCTTGAGGGAGGACGTTGTAGGGTGGCTGGACAAGTTTCATCGGTGATGAGTTCAACAGCAATTCCAATCTCCAGCAGTGTTCCCATTTTGGAGGGAATGTCCAGTGAGAATCCGATCTTCCAAGTTACGGAAAGAGTTCTCGACGAGATGACATTTCCGAGGGCATCCGTGGTTGGAGCTGGGGATCTTCTCAATGGGTCCGATATTTCACACAATTACACAACATTTCAAGATCACAAATATAATCAAGTGGTTGCGGGAGTTTCTTCTTTCATCGCGATAATGTTGTTGGTGGTCGGTATTTGCGTTGGCATTTCAAGTGGACTGATCATTTATATGGTCAGGGAATATGCCATCAACAGAAGACATCGCCGTGATTATACTGAGGTAAGAAATACATAAAACGGAAAATAAACAAAATTTGTTAATTAGTTTATTTTATCAACAGGTTCCGATTGGGGAGCAGAGGACTTCTACTCCGGAAGTAGTGGAGCTTCAGAGCGTGGCCAGTGAAACGCGGAATTCGACATTAAATACTACCAGTGACCGTAATGATTCGGGCATGGAAAGTATCGATCTTCGCGCTTTGTCGCCGATCTCGCGTCAGGAACAAAAACATTATGGATCTGCGTCATCGGTATTGAGTAACGATGGCGTAGTGGTACAAAATAAAGTAAAAATAACCAAAAATCGCGCGGAGATGCGAAAAAGCGTGCACAGTTTAAAAAACGGGCAGGAGGAAAAAATAAATTTCTCTCGCGTTGTTTCTATGAAAGAGGGAGGAAATCGCGTATTTGAAGTCGAAGGGGGAAGGGAGCCTCTTGCAATTCTTCCCTGTATTTCGGAATCGATGTCGAGCGCGTAATTATGTTGCTGCCGCGAAAATCACGCGAATTGCTTTGGAAAAGAGATGAAATAAAATGATTACAAGAGCTTAAGAGTTGTTTATCTATTTATTTCTATATGTTGTGCTCAACATATATAAAGCTTATCTTCATATACACAAATATATACTAAAACAATTTTCGTCTGATCATATACATATATACATAAGACTGTATACATTCTATTCACAATATATATGTATACGTATAATCAATATATACCATATATATTTTTTATAAACAATCGTTTTCTCCGAATTTATAATAATTTCTTCTACGATAGTAAAATCACGCAAAGATCTGGAGTTATTTTGCCACACTGCTATTTTTTAGGGAGCCAGGGAGACGGCAAGGTTTTTTATTACTGCATCTGCGCAAAGCGTCGATTCCCTGACGCGTTTCACGACAGGCGGACCCCTCTTCTCGCCTTGAAGGTTGAACGCTATTCAATAGAATGCGGACCCCTAGGCAATTTTAGCAGTTTCTTGCTCTAGTTTAAATCTTTGGTTCAAAACACAGTAATTTCGTCCCAGCACGATAGTCTACTTGGTAAGGAGTGCCACCGTTTAAAAATCGCAAATTTTCGGTCCCGGGTCGAACCTCGTCAGGGGTTCTGGCTTGTTTGTGCCCATCCAGTTCACTGTGAGATACGAGTGATACGGGATCGGATCCAAACGTGCCAGGGTCTCTAAAGAGGGGGCACCAAGAATTGAATTCTGGG
>CAJPEX010001949.1:0-46281 GCA_905338405.1 Notodromas monacha
AGATTCTCTTAAGACTTGTCTGTTTATATATATTTGTCTTGAACAAATTTGGTTGTGAATAAAATATATTCTTTTATATATATATCCGATCTGAAGTTGTTTATTTAATATCAGACAACAATATGATCAAAACCTTTTTTACCAATATAGGCATTACACAATACAGTATAAACATGTTTGCCAACAGACTTTTCAAGTCTTTGTAAGGCAAATATGTAATGATCAACCCTCATTACAAACACATCATGCCTGCAGAAGATCATGGTTGCAAGAGGGGTAAAAGTATAATTTTTACACCAGCACTTCATATAGTCCCTCTGGCAATAATCTCCACTGGGCATAGAAGAACCCATCCAGGGATGGCACCTCTGGATGGTTGCAGTAAAAATGAGGAGGGGGCATGCATGGAGGGCCCATCCTGCCCCTCCATCCCAGTTAAGGCACCTCAGGATGGATGCAGTAAAAATGAGGAGGGGGGTGTGCATGGAGGACCCATCCTGCCCTTCCATCTGGGGATGGCTGGGAGGGCTAGCCAGATTTGTCCTATAAGACCATCCCCTGGGATGGAGCAGGGGCTCCCATAGCCATTGCATCCCAGATGGGCCAAGGGATGCCCTGATTCTTTGCTGGGCGTATATATATATATACTCCTATATACCTAGGCAACCATCTACAACTAAATGGATTAACCTTTGCAAGATAGAAGGGCTTTTTTTCAGGCTCATGGGAAGACAAATAAGTTTGTTTTGTTGCATCAGCATGAAAAACGTTGTTTTAGGCCTTTCTTCTTCTCTATAAGTGTTCATTTTGGCAAATATGACACTCTGGAAGTTTTCTCTGTGGACTAATGACTTAATGCCTTGTTTTGGATAGCAAAAATGGTATACAGTGTATAAAGAATATGCAGTATTTCATTTGATTATTAACCCTTGGATGGTGGAGGGTTCTTTCCCATACTGGGATGGAGTCGGATTATTTTTGTATTCTCCGGCGTTTTCAGTTTTGGGGAGGTCACAAAATCCCTTCCAGGTGGGCTGAGGCAAAGTTGGGATTATTCCAAAAAAAGCTGGTAGCCTAATTGATAATTATTTTTTTGCCCAAAAAATTTTTCTGTGCTCAGAGAAAATAGCAATGGGATTTTTCCCAACTTCGCCCTTGACCACCTGTTATCGTTTTTTTCCAAACCTCTCTGAGGTGCCACAAAATTTTGCGAAAATAGTCCAACTTTGCTGCACAAGGGTTAAAGAGTCTTATCATAGCTGCTACATGCCTGCAATGTTTGCAGGATTCTGACATATGCTGTTCAGAGAACACTTGATGAGATGCAAGGTTATATAAGTAGAGTACACATAATATGGGTTCAACTGGGCATCACCTCTCAAAGTACTATAAATGTTCCCAGTAAGAATAAACGAATAAAACACAAATACGAAATTTATTTCAGCATGAATGCTTACAATATGCTCCATGGAGCCCCAAACGCACCTTTTAAAAGTTTCAAATCTTTATGAAAGATCACGTTTGATTAGTACAAGTGGAAGAGAGAAGTTGCATTTCAAGCCCAGCCATCAGCGAACAGACAAAACTTCAAAATGGCGTCTTTGAAGTTGGGAAAAATTGAGTTAGTTTAAGGCAACATTTTATTACATGAAATACAACTGTACTGTATAATTATAGCCAAAATAAAGGCCACAATGACGGATGATCGTGATTCGATCCTGGAGGACAATGTACAATTGCACATAAATGCCATCCGCATGATAACCTCCGCCCACAGCTGACGTCATCCACGCACCTGGCGATACGGGTAAATGAAATGTCTGGAACGCTTCCAACTTTCATCCGCTGCAGGAAAAAGCAGGAGGCGAGGTATTTATACACGCCGTTTCCGGACGAGGCTCATCTCAGAGCGCAAAAAAGAAAAAAAAGCGAGAAAGGCGGGCTAAAAAAAAGAGAAAAAAAAATGCGAGAAGCAGTGATCCCGTGTGGCGCCCCTGAACACACCAGCAGCAGGCGCAGTGATCGTGAGCGGCGCCCCAAGCGTACAAGCTGTGTCGACCGCGATGTCCTCGTGGAGAAGTAGACTGTCCAGGTCAAGTTGTACAGTGGATGATTTGATTGAGATAATCAAAGCGCCCTCTGGCGGCGCGTACGCCTTCCCGACTGAGCCTTACAACGAAGTTTACCCAGGCATCTTCATCGGCGATGCGTGAGTCTTATGCCAGGACAGTGCTGCATTCCTTCATTCATTCATTCTTTCAAGATGGCAATTTCGTTGCATGGGGACTGGTATATTTTTTGAGACCAGGTGCATTATTCACTTTCCGAATTATAGTACAATTTAGCCTGTTTTATTTTCACTGGCGTATAAGACGATGATGATGACGACATTATGAGAGCGGGCGGGCAGCCCATGGAACTTGTCTTCCCAGCTCTTTCATCCCCGAAACAGAGCGATGAAAGTCCAATGACTGTACTTCTCTGACTTTCCCATAAAGTACATGATTGTGGGAATGTAATTAAGGGATGGGTTGATTTGGATCCTCCAGGGAAGCTCGAGAAATTTATTTCAATTTCGGAGGGCAGGTTGTGGATTACGTCCGTGTCAGCACTCAGCACTCCGTCGATTACAGTGGGCCGATGGTATTCCTTATTCTTGTTGAAACTATGGACGGGAGAAAAAAAAATACCAACCATCATGAAGCATAGCTATTTTTCAAAAGGAATACAGTACTCTACTTCACAAGCCTTCTCATGTCCTAAATCATGGCTTTGACAAATTCTATGCATTCCACCAATTGAGCAATGGATAAGTGGAAGTGACACCTACCAGCAGTGGCTTAAGCTTGAATGATGGGTGTCATTCAATTGCTTCAGACTAATAACAGTTAGACCCCCAGATGCAGACAGAATTGGTGCATCAAGAGTGTCCCTAAGGTGAATTGTCCCAAAGTTGAGCCTTGTTTTCCTATCTACATTATATACTTTTCAATTGGTGTTTTATTGAAGAAATATTCCTCAGAATTCCATGAAAACAAAATTTTTTTGCCACATGAATTTGGTTCAATGAATTACATTTTCAACTCAATAAGATCATTTGGAGCGTTGAATAGTGTATCTCTGTACTGTGCATAGCAATGTTGGCATTTACAAAAATAACGTTCAAGTCACAAAGAGAGGACAAGGTCCCCCTATACTGTAGGTAATATCTTCTAACTAGCTGAATGGATGGGAAATTGATAGGAGAAATGACAAGGATTTTTCTTGCATAAATTGTGGGGTTGGACATATCTGTTTCTTGCAATCAAGCCAAATATAAGTCAATTTTCCCAAAATTTATTGGCAAATTTATCATGCAACGTCCTTATATCAAGTCAGTGTCCATATGTTGTGCCTTTTTATGATTTTTTATTGAAAAATGAATTTCCCTGTGTTGAGTTGTCCCCATGTTGAGGTTTCAGGATGTGGTGGTCTCACTGTGCATCAAAAACACCATTTTTTCTTTACAATAAATACTTATCCAGTTATGAGAGTATGTGGCCCACAGAGAAGTCAAATTTTATTCCAATTAATATGTGCCTTCTACCTCCTCCCCCTTGCATTCCAAATTTCATGCCCAGCAGAACTGGGAAAATTCTGTGAATTTCCTATGGTAGGGTATCCTTGAATAAAATTGAAATTAACCTGAATCTCACCATATACCATGTTTTTTACCTACCCAAAATACTGTATTTCAAACACTTGTCTGTCCAATGAAGAAGTCCCATCATCCTTCTCTGATTGCTGTACATTATTTTCAGCAAGCATGTAAGTCATAAATACATGTATGATACAGTATGACTTTATTTCTTGCACAGCAAGCATTTTTCTTCTCCATGAGTTTATTGGCGTGTCAATCATTTTGCATAAGATGACGAATTTTTATAAGCTCCTTTGACAATTGCTAGAATCGACATGTTGTAGAAAAATCTAAAATATTGAAAGCAATGGTCTGGCATGTGTACAGTACTGTACGTTTTTGTACTTCTCTGACAAACTTACATAACTGATGGCAGAAGGTTCCTGTCCATCATGCAGCCGAGTTCGGGTTTTTTTGGAAGGGGGGGGGGGGGGAAGGGGGGGGGATATTTCAGTTCAATCAAATGACTCCAGGTTATTGGGAAGGCCCATGTCCGGGAGAATCGGGATCAACAAAGTCATTTTGTCTATACAAATCTCAAATGTTGCTTCTACTTCTATGCTAGGAATGCATTAAAAAAATGCCACCAGTCCAGCAAGTTTTTTTTTTCTGTTTTTGAGACAAAAATTTTGTGAAGGATTATAAAATAACATCCGACTTTTACTGGACTTGGGGCTTGGTTCAAAAATACTGTACAACTCTTTTAATTTTCAATGCTCATATGTCGGCACAAAAGTTCGCAAAAATATCCGCACTTTGTCACCCAAGGGCCAGGTAAGCAGTTATAGATGGTCTGTTGAGTGAGGAAATAGGAATGGTGTTGATGCAATTAGCCAGATACAGGATTGATATGATTTTCCAAACAATTGTAATTTGGCCATTGATGGGTTGAAATCCTTATTGTGACAGACACACAGCGCTTTGTACAGGAGTGCTGCGCTCGCTGGGAATCCGCCACGTGGTGAACGCTGCGCATAGTCGCAACAAGCGAGAAGGCCTCGAGGTGATCGAAGAGTTCGATCCCTTCGTCCGCACCACGGAGGCGTATTATGAACGCGCTGGGATTCGGTTCTATCCCGTTCCGGCCATCGATCTCACTCACTTCCGCCTGGCACCGTTCTTCCGGGACGCGGCCGATTTTATTGACGAGGCCCTGGCTTCCGGTGGTGAGTGTGGACCCGTGCGCCGCTGCATGATGAGGCCATTTACAGCAATCCGTCATTGGAAACATGCCTCTCTTTTGCGAAATTATATATAAAAAAAAAAGGAGAAGAAGATCAGTGAAGCTGTCTCACCACATACTCAGGAAATTGCAGGCAATCCCAAAATTGACCATGGGGCTTTTTTGCAGCAGGAAACCCCCATGATGGTGGATCATTTTCAAGATACTGTACAGTGAGACCCTGGGATGAGGACATAATTGATGCATCGAGACTTCTAGAGCGTCATTAAGTTGTATTGGGCCGGGCCAAATTCAAGTCTTGGTTTCCAATAGATTTACACTCTATGATTTTTAATTGGTGTTTTATGAAAGAAATATTCTCCAGAATTCCATGAAATTTTTTTTTTTTGCCACTGAAATTTCATTTAGGAAAGATCTTTTCAACTGAATAAAAGCATTTGGAGCATTGACTAGTGTATCACTTTACAGTTCATTGAAATGTTGGCATCTGTAAAAATAACCTCCAATTCACAAAGAGCCACGGAAGTCCCATTGCTGTGCTATAGGTAATTTTTTTCAAATCAGCTAAATGGATGGAAAAGTGATGGGAAAAGTACCAAAGAATTTTTCTTGCATAAATTTCAGGGTTGGAAATATCTGTTTCTTGCTATTATTAAGCCTAGTAAAAGTCAATTTTCCTAAAATGTATTGGCAATTTTATCATGCAATGTCCTCGTGTAAAGTCAGTGTCCATATGTTGGGCCTTTTTAATGATATTGTATTGAAAAATAAGTGTCCCTATGTTGATTCGTCCCCATGATGAGGTGTCCACATGTGGGGGTCTCACTGAATATTCTAGAATTTTTGTGCCAAATCAATTTTTGCCAATATCCACCTTCATTACAGTCACAAAAAAGTTTTTGAAGATCATACAGATTCTCTTCACACCTCTGCTTTCTCCTAGCAAAAACGCTATCTTCTGTTGACCTTATTGAGAATCACTGTCAGCAGTAAGAATTTAAGTTTGAGAAGAATTGCACCAAGTTGCTTCATCCTTTTCGTCAGTTCTATGCTTCTGTAGGTTTTTCTAGTTGAATGAATGGAGATTAATACAATTTCGACACAGTATACCTTTCATCACTTGGTGACTATATATGGCGACTATATACTGTTCGAAGTATTGCTCAATGAAAATCCGAATGAGGAGACGGCTGAGATTGAACTCGTAACTTCACCCCATTACAGGAAGAAATAGAAGATCGCATGTGTTGAGCATTTTCAGGCAGCTAGCTGTCTGAAAACAATAGTTTAACAATTTAGAATTTGTGTTAGTCACTTCACTCTAGAAAATCTCACATATAATCCTATTAGAAAAAAGTTTTTGCAATAGTGATTGTTGTTTTGTTCAGGATGCTGAATGTTAAGGTGAACTTGAAATTACAATTTAAATTCAAATCTGCAACTGAAGATACTACAGCAGTACATATACCAAAGAAAGAAAAAAAATACTTGTCACTTGTTATCGTTGATCCCAGAGCACCTTGAAGGATGATTCTGAATCTCAAGATATTCGAAAAATGTTTGAAGAATCAGCATCAGGTGGACATCAGTATGACGTCTGTCATGGCGGGAAGAAAGCTCTTTGTATATTTAGGAATTATTGCTGCATTAATGACGGAATCGTTGATGACGAGTTTATTCGATTCTTATCCTCAGCCTCCATTGCGAATTTGACAACGGCAGTGACGCAATTAAATTATACAATACCTTATCCTAGAAAAGTAAGCAGTCTGTGAACTTCCGCACATACCTCAATTCATGTGAGAATAGTTAATACGCACCGGTATTGTTCAATTTTTGACGGAACTCGTTCATCTAGACTCCAGAGAAACAAAATTCATTCAGACAAATGAGTAAAATTCTCTCCAGAGGTTCTGCATCCAGAAAAATGTGTGCTCTCCTGATACTTCTACAGGGACCCCTAGAGGTCGCCCGCCCGCAAAACACAAAACAGCAGGACACGCCATGAACACAAAAATCAAACATGATACACTCTTTAAAAAAAAGCCAACTGACCATGAAAACCTGACAGAAAAACCTGTTCCTCTTCCAACTCTCAAAATCAGGAAGTATGAAGGAATAAATCCATCTCCTGGCTCCATGTTGAGGGTGTTGAATGACTTGAATCTGAAAGTGAAATGTCTTCGTGAAATCCGAAATTACCGACTGTTCCTGGAGATGCAGTCTTGGTCACAAATGGCCCATCATGCATTACCTTTATTTCTTGATTTGAATTCTTTGTCAAAATGTAAGGACCCTTGACAAATTTTAAATGGGGAGACTCTTAAATAAAAATGTCCTGGTTATTTCCTCCATGCGCCACTCACTTGGCCAGTCACATACTGTAGTTTTGTGCAGGTAATGCTTGAATTCAATGAACGAATCTTCTGAAATTGAATGGTTTCCTGAATCATCAAAGGAAAGGCTTCATTCCCGTCGTTGGCTATATGTAGATCATGCCCAGAATCGTTTTCAAGAAAAATTTGCAAACCCAGAACCGCAGTGCCTTTTTTTTCTCGCTGGAATTGCGCGCAAATGACCTCATATACTCTTGGTAAGATCTGCTGTGCGCTCTTCACCTCTACTGTTGATGCATTCAACTGTATAATACTCCAGGGTGAGAAACTTATTCACGTGCACACAAACCTGCCCGCCCGCTGCTAAATGCCGTCGTTAACGTCGCATTCCAGATGTTCTCTGACTTGAGTACAGTATAGTTCCACCTGGTCTGGAAAATTCATAGCATGCCTCTTATTTAGTTGAGAGCCAGGCCAAATTATGGGTTTGAGTGAATTAGTAAGTCACAAAAATTTCCATAAAAATCAATACAGTGAGACCCCCAGCTGTGGACATAATTGGCACATCAATATTTTCCCATAGACTTATATTACATATTTTCTAATTGGTGTTTTATGGAATAAATATTTGTCAGAATTCCATGAAAAGAAAATCTGTTTGCCACTTGAATTTGATTCAGTGAATACATTTTCAACTCAATAAGAACATTTGGAGCATTGAATAATGCATTCTGTCTGTACTGTACGGTCTGATGGACAGCCTTGATCTGATTTTTACACCTTATTCACAATGTATTTATGTTTATCTTGAGGAAATCTGTGCAGTGATGCCCTAGTGACACATTTATAATGGTTGAGGTTCCCAGTAGGGTTCACAAAATTTGAAATGCAATGTAGGGCTAACTTTTAGTGCCAAAATAACTGGAATTGTACCCCTTATTGATGCAGGGCATTATGGAACTGTCCATGGGTGTGATTCACCCATCACATCAACCATAGTACTTCATGGGCTTCAATTGTAATGTCCAATTATTTGCTGCATACATTGAAATGTTGGCACCTACAAAAATAACATTCAAGTCACAAAGAGAGATGGAAGTCCCTGTATATATGCTATAAGTTATATGATCTAATTAGCTGAATAGATGAAAAATTGATGGGAGAAACAACAAAGAATTTTTCTTGAATACATCTCAGGGTTGGAAATATCTTTTTCTTGCAATAAAGCCAAATGCACTGAAAGTCAATTTTTGAGAATTTTATTGGTAATTTTATCATGCAATGTCCTCATGTCAAGTCAGTGCCTATAATTTGAGCATTTTCATGCCCTTTTCATTGAAAAATAAATCTCACTATGTTGAATTGTCCTCATGTTCAGGTATCCAATTTATTGGTAATTTTATCATGCAATGTCCTCATGTCAAGTCAGTGCCTATAATTTGAGCATTTTCATGCCCTTTTCATTGAAAAATAAATCTCACTATGTTGAATTGTCCTCATGTTCAGGTATCCACAGGTTTCACTGCATATTCAGATGACAAAAAAATTCCCAAAAACCCCATTGGCTATAGAAGAAAGACAAAAAAACGAATTTGAAAAGGGACCAAGTTCCAGGTGCCCCAAGAGTAACCGTAGAGTGCAAATCTCTGTAATGTAGTATAATTCAATGAGCAATTCAGGTTTGTCCTCTGTAGGTACTGTGAGTTATCAGATTCTTTATGTCTACCCGTGGGGAAAATGTTCAGCCTTTCCCAAAGGTGAAACGGGAAACCCGTAACCAAATTACCAAATTGTAAGAAGGCATCCCTTGTAAGATGCACCTGATTTTTTTTAAACAATAAAAGGTTTGCCTTTGAATATTTTTCGAAGAATTTTGATTGCATTCAGTTTCTTATGAATCATTGAGGACAGCGGATTTTTGGTATGTTTTGGTTACCAGCTTAACCGAAACACTCATTCCAACATAATTACATCCACCATGGTGCCTCAATAACCGGTGAGCTGGAAATTATAGTCAGGACCAACATTTTCACCTAATTATTCATTTATTTGAATGATTGTGTTGGCCAGTGGCAAGAATGCACTTTACATGCAAATATGAGGCACCAAAAAGTTGTTTCCTTCATGACAAATGAGACAATTCCTAATTTTCAGTCCATTTTAGAAAATATTGGAAAACAAATACAAGAAAACACAACACCATAATCTTATCGTTACTGTGTTGAAGGACATACAGTGAGACCCTGAGATGCAGACATAATGGGTGCATCAAGAGTGTCCCTAATTTGAAATGTCACTAAGTCAAGTCTCATTTTTCCCTAAGCTTACATTAGATTATTTTTAATCACTGTCTTATGTACAAAAAATACTCATCATAATTCCATGAAAATAAAAATGTTCTGCCGATTTAAACTGATTCCAAGCAATATATTTCAACAGAATATGGACCTTTGGGGAATTGAATACTGATACTTTTGCACAGTACATATAAATGTTGGCATTCTCTGCAAAAATAACATTCAAGTGAAAAGGAGAAAAGGAAGTCCCTCTATGCTGGATGTAGTTTTTTAAAATTAGCTCAATGGGTGGAAATTGGTGATGGAAATGCCCAAAAACTTTTCTTATATCAATTTCAGGGTATAGAAAAGATCAATTTCTTGTAATTTGGCCTGAAACTCATTTTGAATTTTTTCACAAAATGTCCTTATGTCAAGTCCGTGTCCTCATGTTTGGCCTTATATATTAATTTCTTTTTGGGAAGATAAGTGTCCCTAAGTCAAATTGGTTGCTGGTTGAGGTGTCTGCATGTAGGGGTTTTGCTGTGTTCAGATTTCATCTTTCCAATGCTCCAGTGTGACATTTTGAGTACAGTACAGTACTATGAAAATGTTTTTCAATGTTCTTTAAGCCAATTATGCATTTTATTTTTGGACACGATTTATATAGTTTGCGGAAGAAACAAAAGAACCTCCTGTAACTTTTGGAACTTCGAATGTGACACAATTTATCTGGGTTCTACACTGACTCCCACATAAGACATGGATGAGGAACATTTCACCATTGGTAACCCTCTTCTGTACTTGCCAGGAACGTTCCGGTGTTCACCGCTCACCTTGAGCCCTTCAACATTTTGATCCACACTACTTGATGATTTTTCTTGCATTGCTCGATTTTTTAAATGTTGGAGTATTAATTTTTTGAAAAGTGACTATAGGCGTGTCTCCCGTATATCATTCGTCCACAACAGGAGCGCAGTTCCCTAACATACCAGTCAATCTTCTTTTTTTTTCATGTGAGCATGTGACAGGCACTTCCTCTTCTTAAATGTTGCCCATTTGTATATGATATCAACCGTCAGGTCGTTCGCAATAGACCCCAAGGCATTGAGAGCAACTGGAGTGACGGCAGTCGTGAACGCAGCGGAAGGCGCAGATTGGTGTCGCTACGTGGACACAGGCCCATCCTTCTATTCAGCCGTGAAACTCCCCGTCAGCTACTACGGAATTAAAGCCTTAGATTGCAGCACGTTCCAATTGTACACATACTTCGACAGCGTTTCCTCGTTCATCAACGACAATTTGCAAGCAGGAGGTACCCGTGAAACGTCGGCCGTATAAATACTCATATGGTCCCACAATTCCTGAAAATAAGTGATACAGCTCTCGTCCCAGCATCAGTATATTACCGGCTTTTAAATTCTCCCCATGAGAAATTTCCAATAGTTTCCCCGGGTTCATTTCAAACATGTTTTGGAAGACTCCAACCTTTTTCGACCAGAACAAGATTCCAACACAAATTCTGAGTAGAATGAATGTTTTACCCGTACTCTGTATACTAGTCACAGCGTGTGAAAAGACGAACTAACCTTTATTTAGCTGATGTAACATTTTCAGAAACGATTCCGGATGAGTTTTACCCGCAAACTATACGTTCGTATAATTTCCTCAACAGGAATGTGTAACTGATGTTTGAATATTTTACAGGAAAGGTTCTAGTACATTGCAAGCAGCCCTAGTCGTCTAGTAGCTGCGACCAGCACCGGAAGAACTACGAGTTTGCTCCGTACTGACGGGTTCTCCGGGACTGTTAATAGTCCACTTATTCGACACGCGACTGGAGTATAAAGTTATAACTGTGGCAAACAGCACTCATCTCCAGAGGGAAATGATTTTCTGTAAAAAGCATGACCAAATCCCCTGTTCTCCTGGAACAGGGAGGAAACACCTTTTCTCATAATTCTCCTATTCCACTAAATTTCAATTTTCACTCCTTCTGTGTTGAAATTACCCTCACGACCAATGACAAAATTAAATTTCGGACCGGAAACTATCTAATTAACCACATCACGTTGGCGAGAGGAACGACGTATATCTACGTTAATCCAATCTATGTAACTATGGAGTACCATTCTCACATGTACTACATTCATGCCCCAGTAATTTCCATGCCAACTTTGGGCAAGGTATTTGGTTCACCGGTGTGTCCTCCTTCTAACATTTCTTTTCCCTATTCCAGAACCATTCTAGAGTTTGACCAGTATATTGAAAGGCTTAGCTAACCTGTTGAACTTTCCCAGTTGAAACTATAGTCCACTGGACTTGAAACATTTATGTTTATCTTGCTTATATCTTGTGTGTTTGCACGTGTATTTACTAAAGACCAATGTAAGAATATATTGTGAATATTATACATCCAACTCAAAGTCCTTAAAAAATTCAGAGAAAATATATAAGGGCAACACCCTCGATAAAAAGCATCTAGCAAGTCTCAAACATTGGCCGATAATTTTTTGGGTTCGAATTTTGGCCTTTGGGAAATTCCATTATTTCTTTGACATTTTGGAAGAGTAGGATGGATCAAAAGAAAATTGTATATACAGCAATTCTTTGCATTCAGTGTCATATACGATGATATTTGCGGCTTTCGTTTTTATTTGTTTCGCAGTTTTATTTGGCTAAATCGGGTGGTTCGTGCACAGTGATTATCTTATTGTTGATTAAGGTTATACTAAAACTTCCCAGAAATTCCCCCCTTGCTTCCCATTTTTCTTCTTCCAGTAAACCCATGAGGTTTTTCATACAAAATTTTCAGAGGATCACAAGTTCTAAAAACATCTGATTTCCATCAGCAGGTCTCTTCTTGAAGGCCAACAAGCACAGATTTTTGCAAGGAATATGATTTTCTCCTCTCAACTCAGAGTGATCCTGACCTATCACGTGTTCTGACCTTTTGACGAGTGGAAATTTCTGCGTCCCTAGTTCAAGCTTTTGAAAAAAAAAATGCATGTGCAGAGGTTTGCCAGGAATGTCCTATACCAATCCAACACTGCCTGTCATGTTGTCATCAAATCATTGCTAAAAAACGTATCGAACAGTAATATTATTACAGCTGCATCCAAACTTCTTCAATATTTTTACGTCGGTATAGTGATGTTTTTTGCGGTATCTGTAACTCGTCGTGATTATTACTTATTTAAGATGCAGCTATATCTCAGAAAATTGTTTAGGCGTAAAAAGTCTGTTCCAAAAGAATTGGAATCCGTACAGTACATATCAAATGAAGAAAAGATTCAAAGAAATACCACTAAAAATCGTTGGTCACTGATTGATTTTTACTGAATCCTTTTTTCTTGCGGCAGATTTACATCGTTATACCTTTGTTTTTGCTACTATATTTTAATTATTGAAAACCTTTGGATATGTGATGGTTGATGCTATTTTTGCCTTTTGTTTTCTTGAAGATCGAAGAGAGAAGTTATGCCGAATGAAGGATTTCTGCAACAGCTTTGCGACTTGAACGAACGACTGTCACGAGAACGGAACTAAAAGCGATGAAGGACTGCATATAGGAGTCGTTCATCATGAGAAGGCTTATTCTCAGGATCGTATTCATTCATAGATGCAGCCAAGATCTTCACTTTTATGCCCGTAGTTACTAGAAATTATCGCTTATTTTTAAAACATGGGTAAATTATGCTACTAATGAAGACTATTTTTTCGTAATTCAAGCAAAAGATTCGAGTCAAGAAATAAGCGGAGAACAGCAATCGTTCGCGTTTTCTTCACGAATATTTTGAAAGATATTTTGACGCGGACCGACTTGGATCGATATTCTATTGGAAATTATGCTTTATGGACGTGTTATTGTTTCTTGTCATGCCGGAAATGTATGCAATTCATTGAAAAAGCTGTTATGTGAGCATGTGAAACGTGGTATTCGATGATTGATGGTTTTCTGAAAGTTGTTCCACTTTTATATTCATCGCAATAGTTCACTTTTATTGCGATCTTGTCAATATCGCAACGATTCTAACTTTTTGAACTTTGAAATATTACTCAAGAGGAAGAGAAAACAAATGGATGCGTCAGAGAACAAGCTTTCGTTTTGTTGGACAAATTATTTATCCCAAGGAGCGGCATCTTATTGACAGTATGACAAATGAGTCGTGAGGAAAAAGGCCGAACACAAATGGACGAAATAAAAAATTCAAAGCGGTGAAAGAATTGCAGCGGTTCGTCGTACAATGGTTTCTTGATTCAAACATATACAGATATTGCATCGCCGGAAAAGTTATTCGTTATATCCTGCTGAAAGAAAAATGTATCACATATGATACTGTGATGTAAATTCATCCATCTGACGTTGAGACTGCCGTAACCTGAAAGCGTCCTCTACCTGTAAACATAAAAGCTTTGCAATACTCGAAGATATCTGTTCAGATAATAGTTACTATATTTCTTGAAAACAAAGATCTTCTTCTATCTGGAGAAAATAAATTTTAAAAAATTCATTCCTGCCGAATCGCAATATTGGCACTTTGGAGGCATTTTCTGGAATCCGTCGAATTAGGTTGTCATTCCTGGAACCTCATGGCTCAACCCTTGTCCTGGCAAAAGAGCTTCTTGGCATGTGTTTGGGACACTAAATACATCATTGGCTCAATGAACACCAGGAAATGGCTGCTGATGTGAGACCCCCACATGCAGGTACCTAAATATGTGGACAATCTGACATGAAGACAGTATTATTTTTCTTTGAAAAAAAAACAATAAAAAAGGCAAGACATGAGGACAATGACTCAACATAGGGACATTTTGTGATGAAATTACGAATAAGTTTCAGGCCAAATTATGTCAAGAAACAGATATTTCCAACCCTAAAATTGATTTAAGAAAAGTTCTTGGGTATTTCTCTCACCAATTTACCCTTCATTTAGCTAATTAAAAAAATTACCTCCAGCATCAAGGGACTTGCTTCCCTCTTTTTCACTTGCATGTTATTTTTTCTACAAAGAATGCCAACATTTTTGTGTACTGATGTAAAGAGGTGTCAGTAATCAATTCCCAACTGTCCATGTTTTTTAAAAACATTGATTGAATCAGTTTGAATTGGGAGGCAATTTTTATTTTCATGGAATTATGGTAAGTATTTTGTCCATAAAACACCCATTTAAAATTATATTATGTAACCCAGAAACTAATTTCCTTCTTTATTCTTTTCCTCTCCTTATTTGGGTTGAAATCTCTTTACAAGGTTTTTGGTTCCTTGCAGCTGTTCCCTCTTGTTTTAGTTCCCCTCTCTTGAGTCAGCCCACAATAATTCATGATGCCTGTTTATGTTTGTTTCCTCTATAGAATTGGCTATTTGTTGACAGTGATATATGACCCTTTTCTTTCTGAAGAACTTGCCTATTTAGGAAGAACCCTCTTGTCCAAGGTACAAGCGTACTTATTAAATATTTGTATACATATATATACGAGGATTCTAACAAAAGTTCTTGGAGTCAACCACAAGCCATTGCCAGAGGTGGATGAACATTTTTTTATTGGATTCCTCATCCTTTTTTAGCCTAGGACCAATTTTTTTGTCATCCCTAGACAAAAATGGAAACTGGGAAAAAAAATTCATTTTCATTCCAAGAACTTCTGTTGGAATGGATGGGCACAGCACCAGAAAAAACTCATTCAATTTTTTTTCCCAGTTTCCATTTTTTGTCTAGGGATGAAAACAAAATTGGTTCTAGCTTAAAAAAGGATGAGGAATCCAATAAAAAAATGTTCATCCATCTCCGGTGATGGCTTGTGGTTGACTCCGAGAACTTTTGTTAGAACCCTCGTATACCTGGATGTATAAATATTCATTAGTGTTCAAGGAAACCACAGTTCCTCAATCTAGGCAAATATCTTGCCTATATACTTTGTGTTGCCAGAAGGTATATAAATACCCTGGTTACTGTATGTTCTCCTAGAATTAATCTAGAGTCATTTGTGGTTATTTCTCAGAGAGACTTGGAGAACATATTAGCAAGACTCTCTTCAAATCTCCATATCTTTATATTTTGTGTGATTGTGCAATTGTAATATTTGTGACTTGAATATATATTGAAGAAATATTTATTTGAACTTGTATTTTATTTACCTCAGTCTAGGGACAACAAATTGGCGCAGTTGGTAGTCTTTAACTTCTGGTTAATTTGACCTGACTTTTTAAATTTATTTTTGTGTGGGGTGAGTTCCCCCTGTACAGAGTAATAGTACACAAAGTGCAAATTAAAATGTCAGTTTATCAACAAATATTGTACAACAAGTGTGTATTTTGGAGTGTATATCTTTTTGACTAAGTGAATCAATTGAATTGCATCCCCAAGAGCAAGTGCGCTGCGCAGTCTCTTCTCCTTGTATATAGCACAAAAGCTAGCTGTGATCCAATCCAGGATCCCAACCCAAAAATCCACGGCAACAACCCCTCCAAGAAACTCAAGTATCACAACAAAGTGGTACACAAATTGTGAGTCAAATTGGATCAAAATGATCCTTGTGCAACCTAGCCCAAGAAAGATCCCCCAGACACCTTTCCATGTCCACCAATTTGATTGGTAGAGGTCACTGAATTAAAAGCAAAAATTAACAGTAAATCCAGTACTCAGGCTAGGATATTTTGTGTGGTAGTGTAAAAATTTTTCCAGTAGTGATTAACAACCCTGGTGCCCAGTGATGGTTCAGCTCAGCTGGCAGCTCACTATTCTTTGCCTCCTGGGGGATTGTGGAAGCTCTGAGCTTGTTGGTACCAGCTGGAATGACATCAAATTTGTTTTTGTGTGTAGCAGAAACATGGTCATAATCTAATTTGCCACTGAAATTGCTTTGTCCTGCTGACTCCTCACTAGAGCTACTAGCTGTCACAGTCACCTACAAGCTACATCACATTTTCTACAGGTACCATCAATGATCATGGTTACCTCATTAGAGTACAGATGGGCTTGGCTCAATCTGCAAAAAAATGCAATGGACCGAAAAAACACTTGCTATTCTGTATCTGAGAAAATTGTTGCAGACAGCACTGTTCTGAAGAAAGCTTACTTTTTCAGAAAAAATGTACAATGCTTGGGCCATTTTTAAAGTTGAACAGGTGTTGGCCACTTTTTCTTCAAAGTTTCCACAGATTTCAAGGTGTCTCTCATCTTTGCATTCCTAATGACCACAGTTCCTAGATCTTTCAAACTGCTCAACACACTAGTGATGTAGTTTCCCACATTTGTTGTTGAGGCAACTCAGGAAACTTGACAATCCTATCCTTCATTTTCATTGCTTTTTTTTTACTTTGCCTCCTCTATTGTTTTTCTGTGTGAACAATGAAATCAATACAAATTGAGAAAAATTGTGATATAGAAGTAGAATACATTAACTAGATGTTAGACAGTGGATTGAATGATATGAAGTTCAGAATGTTATCCAATCCTCTAATAGATGCAGGTCTCTAGAAAAGGCCAGGACTTGAGGGAAAATACACCAGCAGTCTGACGGGTCATGGAGTCAAAATACTGTCCAGAAAAATGGAAGATGCTGGTAAACGCAGGGGATGGATGAAATAGGAAGATTGGGACTGTGACAAGATCTGTATCCTCATTTTTAATGGTACTGCAGGTCAAAGGTTTTCTGTTGGCAGGCAGTCAAAGTGGTAGTTGCTGAAGCTAGCTCTTATGCAAATGAGGGCCCATTTTGCACATCCATCTGAGGGATGGCTGGGAGTGGGAGGACAAGCCCAATTTCTGCTGTATATTACCATCTGGCTGGATGGATCTGGGAGAACCATCTCTTACAGATAGCAGATGGGTCCAAGGAAGGAAGTTATTTGCTGGGTACTGAACTTTGGCACACATAATTTCACACCAGGAATAAATCTTTAGTTGAATGAATATAAAAGAGTCTATACAATGAGCTTTATTGAGGATTGCCAATTATGTTTTCTAATTTATGTACTGGACTTGGAAAGTTGATGAATGAACTCTTTGGACCAAACCTTGTGGCTTTAAACATGAATAAATTCAATAATAATACACATAAATAAAGTAAACCTACAGCATGCAGCATCATGGGAATACCCAGATGACAGCAGTTCCAGCTGTAGCTGGCTATCCTTGAGCTGGTGCCACCTCCCAATGAAACTAGCTCCCACAGCTGAGCACTTTCCCAACTAACAGCAGCTCCCAACTTCCTAGCTATAAATCAGTTTGAGCCAACTCCCAAGCTAGCTCAGCATCTGAGCCATCCTCCTTAGCTAACAGCTGTTCCCCAACTTCCTAGCCATCATTGTGCTGGCACTAGCTTCCAAGCTGATCTTTTCCCCCAGCTAACAACAGCCAGCTGGAATTCTACCTAATATACAGCTGGATGCAGATACCTGCTTTCCAGAGTTGAGGTTAACTCAATGTCAGCTTCTAAGGTTTTACTTGGTGATATCTCCCTTGTGTTTAGGAGTTGGATTTTTCTATGGGAGTTGCCATTATCTTTGTAGTAGCTACATGTGCTGCTAGCTATAAGGACAACTCCCCAACTGGCAATTATTTGCTGGGTCTCTGCCTACACAACAAAAGACAAATAAAAAATACACACTTGACATCATTTCAGCACTTTCAACAAGCATTATTCAGCAGATCTCTCCAAGTTCACTCAAATAAACGAACATTGTAGCGAAATTTACAGCTTCAAACTGCACATGGTATTACTGAAACTGAGTAGAAAAAACAAATCAAAATATGCAATTTTCCACACTTAATCACTTCTGTAAAAAATACTTTTCACAGATACACCAATGAAATTAGTGAATACTAGAAGTGTGTTAATGTATCTGCAAATCACATTTGAAGGATGACTGTGTTAATTTTGAAGTTACATGAATTGTTTTCATTAGTTTAAATTATTCTTGTTTAGAGTCCATAAAGACTCTAAATACAAGTGGAAAGAAGTTATTATGCACTACAATAACATTCAAAAGTACCGTTTGCCTAGATTTCACTCTCCTGAATTTAGGCAAGTGGATGCTTCACCAAGTTGGTGTTTGTAAATTAAAAGCACTTTCCAGGCAATCACAGCACATATCCATCCAAGAAGTGGGCGCTCACACCCAGAAATTGTCTAAAAATAGGAACACTGTTCCATTTTAGGATTTGCTGCCCAGACAGTTTTTACAAACTGAGGGACACAATAAGAATGGGGAAGTTTCCATTTCTGAAAAGGGGATAAAGGGGCATTGGATTATACAGGGTGGACCAATAAAGTGAACTGATTTTTAAATTGAAGTTGCTCAGTATTGAAATCAGCTGTAGTAATGAAAAAAACCATACGAAAGTTTGTTTAATTCCGTTTTGAATAATCTGTGGTTTCATGTTTCAGGTGCCACCACATGGTCTCAAGAACTATATTTTAATGAAAAAATTGAATACAATTTCTGGCACACAGCTGCTGTCCTCCAAAGCTGTTTTTAAGGATAACTATGGGGTGCAGGACCAGCAGTAATTCAACTGGAAAACTTATTGCTACCTTCAAGTAGGTGTGCCCCATTCTCAAAAATTAGGAGATGGGGGTGAAAAGTGAAAAAAATTGTACTGTGTGATGTTGCTCCTTTCCTGAATACAGATGTGAGCTTCTTCTGGGTGACCCCTCATAACCACTCTGACCCCTTGTATGCATGCAAATATCTCTGGTGGACAGTAGCTTAAGGCTCGAGGTTCCCTCACAACTTCTTTTTTGAAAATTTTCATTCAAATGAATCTTGTAATCATGCCATGGCACAAACAAACATGAAACATAAAAAACTCTACAACATTTGAAGTGGAATTTAGCAAGCTTTTGATTGGGTTTTCTTTCCTTGCTGCAGCTTGATTTGCTGCTGAGCAATTTGAGTGAAAACGCTCAATTTTTTTGATCCACACTGTATTAATTTAAGGAGTTGGGAATAATCATCCTGGTTCCAAAAATGTATCTTCCTTGTCCATTTTTAAAAAATTGTTCTCCAGCAGACAGAAGGGAGTTGTGAGTTTCCCACTGAGAGTAGTGAGAGGCACAGAATGAAATGGGCTATCCAGCCTGCTCCTCCAGATTCCTTCTGTCTTCCTTTTTTCTCCCTATCTCTCTGCTGAGTGGCATCTGATGACCGAGAAATCGATTCGAAGGACGCCCAGACAGTAATGCGGGATTTGAAATAGTTGCCAGGAGTATCATAGAAGGTCCGTATTCATTCAATCTTTCATCTGCTTGATGACCTCTCTTCCCAAGAGCAAGGAACCAAAGCAGGATGCATATGCTTATGGTCCGCCAGAGGCTTCTCTGTTTTGTACAGAGTTACCTGGATTTAGTGCCACCCTTTCTCCTGGCACATTTTGTGGCATTAAGCCAGCGTGGCTCTAAATGAGGGATATTGCATTCCAAAAGAGAATTCATTCCAGGTAATCTACATTATGGCTGAAATGGGCTTTTTTTTTGCAGAATTTTTGAGCCATTGAGCCTGTTTCACGAAAATAAAGGCTACACAAAACATTTTGATGCATAAATAAACTGTTTTTACTGCATTTAAATTTATGTTATATTACAGAATGAATGAATGAATGAACAGAACACTTTTTTTGCCACTTTTCAGTGTTCACGAGGTTCAATCAAGATTTCCACATCCAAACCCGCTCCCAAAATATAGCACAGAATATTTTGAAATTTTGCACAAAATGGGTCAAGTAAAATAGGAAATTTTTCTTTTCTGCTGTCAATGGAATCACCCAATTCTAAGGTGGAATGATTTTGAAAAGTCACGCCATTGAATATGTAGTCAGAAATACATTTTTAAAATTACTTTGAGTATGGAAATTTGATTCCCAGTGATAACCTAATGAGATTTTCAGAGATATGCCACAATTTCTTGAATTTTGGCCTTTTTTCCATTTAGGGCAGGAAATTTTTTTTAACACCCAGTGAATTGGCAATAATTCAAGATTTCCCTCAAAAACAAAACAAAGGGAGATTTGTTCCAGGGACATTTGAAATTTGTGGCACTATGTAAGGGTGGCACTACATTGAGGATTGACTGTATTTTGGACTGAACGCAAAGGCTCATTGTTGAGCTATGGTTCTGGAACTGTGCTCAGCAGAGCCCTGGAAATTCTCAATGGGAAGTTTTCTGATGGTTTCACCTGCACTATATGCTAACCACTTCAGCAAAATCAGTTGAAAGAGAAAAGATGGGATGTACAGTACTTAATAGTAGGCAGAGGCTTCAAATGCAAGTGACTTAGGACTGTCAGGAGTTTGAGTAAACATAAGAAAAGACATCACCAAGTTCACTATGCCAGCAAATATAGATGAATCCATTCTTCCTCTGATGTTTCTTACTTTCAAGTTGTAAAGTGGGTTTACCTCCTTTGGTAACCGAAAAATAGTTTCACCAAAATTCACCTTGCGACTCGAAATTTCAACATCAAGCCACATTTTTTCTCCTTCACAACGGATGGGGGAACTATTTTACATTAGGGTAGAACCATAAACTGCTATGAGTGAGGAAACGCATTTTGAAGGTGACTCCAATTGTTCACCTGTTTATGCCCACATTTCAACAGCATTTTTGTCACTCACTTCTTTAGTACTTTACAAAGTATGCAGGTCAAGCACTATTTCTTTCTGAACAAAGTGTGACTTGATTCTTTCAGGTTTCATTTCAGGCCAAGGTTGGGAGGAATGATTCAAATTAATCACCTGTTTTGAGAAGTAAAGAAGCTGGAAGGCTTTCATTTGTAGCTAGATGAAGAAACAGAAAAAAATGTAATCAACGTCAACTGGATAATGAAGCAAGATATATTATTTTTACACTAGCAATGGATAACTAACGATGGCAATTTATCCATTGAAAATAAAATTTTATTATGTCTGAAGATGGGTTTAAAATGATCCATATGCGGAATCATTTGGCTTTATCCTAACCATTTTGATTGATGTTGCTTTTTTAGTGAATCTTCTTATTTCTAAGTCTCATCACATCCTTCAATGCCTAATGTGCATTCTCACTGACCATATCAGCAACCCATATTACCCTCTCCTTTGCTAAACCAAAATTTTTTTTTGAAAGAGAGGTGCTAAGGATAATTTTCTTCCTAGATTTCACCTTCCATTTATGAACCAAGAACCAGTCACAGACACAATTTGAATGGGAAATTTGAGACTGTGCTTGATGACTTCATTATAGAGATTTTTTGTCTAGAAAATCACATGTTCTACAGAAAAGTTTGTTACACTGGAATTTGAGAGTTTGTTGTTATGAGATTTTTATAACATTTACCCTATAAGGATTCCTGAAATTCATGACTTGGAAAGTGTTTGTCATATTGAGAAATCTGTTGTAGGAGTATATTTTTGCAGCAAGATTTTACTGTATTGAAATCTTAATGTTGCAACAAATTTGTGGGACCTTCAGATATATTTTATTGCAAGAAAAACAATTTTAGATGGTAAGATTTTCAAAATTATTGACTTAAGGGAATATTTTGAAATTGAATCCGCACATATTCAACATATTTTATGGTGTTCTTGGATGTTTTTCAGTGTTTGAAAAATTGTGATCTTCAAAAAATTAAAAATACTTTTGCCGTCGTGATGAATAATGTTCTGAATTGAAGGACTAAATAGCGTACAGGTTGCGGTTCAGGCCAGATGAATGATAATAACCCCAATTAAGGAGTCATTTTTCTTCCCCCAATCCCATCACAGAACCCACAAAAACCATCAAAATCCACAGCACATTCGCATAAGCAGCAGCACAGACGGTCAACTTTATTAAAAATCAGAGTAAAGTCCAATCATATTGTAGAATACTGTGTATAAATACAGAAAAAAAAGGCCGCCGAATAATGTCCGCTTGAAGCACCAACGAAGTCAGTTAATGCCGGCTTTGGATCACGATGATGATGATGTTTATGCGGACTCCACATTATTAGTTCTTGCACGGCACCACCTCGATCGACTCCTTCACCCAGAAAAGGTCCTTCTTGTGCACAACAGACACCCTTTGGAATAAAACAAAAAATGATAAGTATAATAATAAGAGAATGGCTTCAGGCAATGTTGCAAACACGCAGCATGGATGACTAATGAGGATAATGGGTGTGAAGAGCGTTGAACCGAGAAGAGTTCCAAGCTGGCGTTGGTCGAGGTCATGGCCGGACTTCCGCGTGTACGTCACGGGCCACTTTTATCCAAACCCACACACTACTGTACAGTATTGCATACAGGAACTCACATGAAATTGAGTGAGGTCACACTGTTGAGAGGAACCCAAGCGTGCTTCACCTGAGTCACTGCTGGAGCTTTGCGTGGACGATGATGCACTGCGTTCTGTTGATGAATATAGAAATTAAATGTTGATCATATTATTCTGCCACATGCATAGAAGCAGAAAAAAAAACACTCAATAATTTCCCCATCATAACCCGACAGGGATGAATTCCATCCAAACTATGCTCAGATGATATTTTAAAAGAGGTAAGGAACTTTAATTTTGAAGATTTTTCGGGAAATTATAAAATCTGGTACTCTTGGATGGAACAAAAATTCCAAGCATGACCCTGATGTGGCTGAGGACACTATACTGTATTATTATTGCAGAATGTGTCTACAGGTAGACAAGAAATAAACATCAACACCTTCATGGGAATGGATATGAAAAAGGGCAACACCATGTAGGTATTGTACTTGGAAAACCATGAGCAGAAGAAAGCCAAAGATTATTCCAAGGTCATCTTCTTCAAAACTTGCCAACATGTTTGGACGCCAGCAAACGTTTTCAAAAACAAATAATGACCGAAAAGAGTGAAATCTTCTGAAAAAAAACTCATTCTACTGGGGACCTCAAACTAAGTTAAAAGGAATAATTTCCTATAAGAAGATTATTCAACATTTTTGGCTGATGGGATTTTTTTAAAGATAAACCTGAATATATCCAATTTGCATATAGCCTTTAGTGATCTTCACAAAAATTAAATTTTATTAACAAACATTTACTCTGAATAACAGGTGAACTCTAGCAGATGTTTGTGGACTGTAAGTTTTCTGAGGCATTTCCACAAAGATTTGTCTGGGCGGATGCTCCAAAAAGTCTCAGACCTTTTAAACATCATTAGGGTCTGTGAAGCATGCAAAACCCTTTTGAATGTGAGTTTTGTTGGCTTATTTATTTTTTCATTTAATCCCCTTCCTATTCCAACATATTTCCAAATGCAGGAACAATGTTTGAAAGAAAGGATGTTCAGGTGCATTTTGAAGAATTTGTGTCCTTGATTCCACCTTCTATTCATGGCTCAAAAACAAGTCACTGTCACAGTTTTGAATAGGATATTTGAGAATGTGCCTGAAGGACTGACTTTTTTTTTTTCAGCCAGGAAATCAAATCATGTCCCATAGAAAAGTTTGTTGTACTGGAATTGGAGAGTTTGTTGTAATGAGATTTTTAAAACCTGTGCCATATAAAATTTCTGTTCGGACTTGAAAGAATGAAGTGTGTTATACTGAAAAAATGTTGTATAACGGTATTTGTTGTAACACAATTATATTGTACTGCCCAATAAGTGGAATGCATATAATGATGAATGCGAAAATAGTTGCTATTCTATAGAGTTATTCTCTATGATGATTTATTTTTTCATGAAACAATGTTTACCATTCTGACACTTACTATATACGCTTGACTTTCTACATAGACAGATTATAAAATTCCAAGGGTACCAGGAACGTTACTCCGCTTACAGCAGGGCGATGGCAATGAGGGAAGAAGGAGCCTTGGCTTACCACTCCATTCTTGGCGTTGCAGCTGAGAATCTGGTCCGCCTGGGCAGTGTTCCAGTTACCGCTGAGGATTTCTCCAGTGCAAGCATCCCGTGCCTCGATCAAGTACCCAAGAATTCTAACGTCCTTGTCCAGAGCATCCAATTGAACTAATACAACCCAAAATGGGAGACAGTTGAGCCTCGAGCACAAGTCACAGTTTTTTCAAGTCCCCTTCTCATTTCCCTCAGAACTTCAGAACCAATGCATTATAAAAAACCTAACAAATTCCAAGTCTTTTATTCCACTCAAATTTTGGTAAGTCAAATTTTCTGTGGCCTTTTGACTATCATTTTTATGACATGGAAAAGAGAAAAACCAATAAAAGATGGAATTTGACCTGTTTTGAAAGGAATAAGTAAAAGACTAATTGGGCAAAGGAACCCCTGCCTTCAATTTCAGCCTCTCCTCAACTCATTCAACATATCATCTGTTGCTATGTACATATGAGAATTATTTGAAAACACTCAACAAAATCTCTCACTGGAGTATTTTTTTTTCTCAAAACTATTGGGGATACAATTTAAATCTCTGAGACCCAAGTCACTATTCTGGTCAAATATTTTATCTGCGGTAGAATAGGATTGTCTTGCTAGGGATTTGAAAATCAAGGATTTTATCTGTTGATGTGCCATTTGAAGACAACAACAAAATCATTACTCTAGTGCTCAACAAAATATCCCAGTGTACAATTTTTTTGTGGCAATTCTTCCATTTTTCTCCCAGCGACAAGAATGCTCATAAATATCTGACATTGGAGGATTTTCTGTACTCTTTGCCAGTATGCAGAAGCAAATAAATCTTCAAGACCTAAATGCCTAATTTGGTTGTGCATTTCATTTGTAATAGTACATAATTTTCTTGCTATAGTGTTACAAAGATCAAGGATTTCATTTATTCATACCATGCCATGAGTCAACAAAAAGCATTTAATTAATAGGACCAAAAAATATCCCAGTTTACAATATTTCCTGCAATTTGTTCCCCCTCTGCAACAAAAATGCCTAGCTTCATGTAACGCGAATCTCTACATAAAACTCAAAACCTCCTAGATACAGTTGACCCCTAAACAACACACCTCTTGTACAATTGATTTTTGCTCAATGGACCAGCACATCTGGAGGCAGTTTTCCCACCTACACAATGGACTAAATCCACCCAACAGACTTCTATATCACTGGTGAAAAGTAGGCATTTTAATTTTTTTCAACAATTGAATTTGCATAATAGACTTTTCACAAAACAGATAAAAAAAAACTAGTCTAATTTGAAAAGTCAGCTTCACGTGGGTTGACTGTACAAGTCAAGAAGTCCAGGAAACTGCTGATAGTTCCTTCAAATTTCAACTGCTTTGCATTATCGAAAAAATGAAAGACACCTGATTGAATATCGACAGCATGTACTGCATATGAATGATCAAAAAAAACATACCGTGGTAGTAGCCACCCTCCTCGGCAACAGCAGACGCGTTCAAGGAAAAGAAATCAGGGAAAGTGGAGTTGGGCTGGGCACTCGCTCCATGCGCCGGCTTCATCGTCTCGCACAACTTGGCCTTGTCCCGAGCCCACGTCGGGTGTCCTTGGCCACTGGCAATAAGAAACGCCGCGATCACGGAGGCTACCAGCAGAACCAAACGCTCCATCATGTTGGTCACCAGAAAGAACCGCTGAGACGCACGAGAAGAACACACCTGATGTCACAGACCAAAGGACAAACCACTTTTATTCTTACAATAATGGTCAGAGAAACAAAAAGGATTCTATACAATAGCCTGTACAGTATAGCCATACATGGACTGAAAGAGATAAAACAAACAAAAAACGTATGAGACCTGCTTCTTACATTACTGAAAAATTGATAAAAATTGTTTCTTCAAGTTATATGAAGAAACGACAGTGTCAAAGAAACCCTCATAGAATCTGATATTTTGGCATCAAAAGGAGCCCAATTACAAGCAGAGACGAAGAAGAAGTAACAAAGAGGCAGAAGTAGTAGAGTTAGTAAGAATAAGTTTATAAAGTAATGACGAGGATTCTAATGTGGAACTACACATACCCTGAGATGAAAAATGCACAAAAACACCTGCCAAGAACTCAAGGAAACCTCTTTTCTATTGGGGTGGTCAAAATAATACACTGAGACCCCAATATGTGGACATCCCATCAAACATCCTAGCTGACTATTCAACTTAGGGACACTTTGAACACAAAATATCTGGCCCAGCTTGCAGATCTTGGCTCAAAAAGGATATATTAGGGACACTTTTCTGACATCTTCCATAAAAATCAAGGAGTTCCATTTTTATACTGGAAACTTGGAAAATATTTTATGATAAATTCACTGTAATCCACAAATCAAAAGCAATCTAATTTTGTGCTTATTTTTCAGGTTTTTCTTTCCTATCATCTGTGCACATTATAGCAAGGCCTATTTCTTGTTGTATGCTTGTTATTGGGCTCATTTTCATGACAAAACATCAGATTCTATGTGGTTCTCTTCTGCATTGTTCATTTTTCTACATACTGTACCTTGAACTGGTGGGAAACAATTTACTGTATATCAAATGTTTGGAGGACTTATTCCTGGCTTTCAACAGCAATAAAATATGTTTGCATTAGAGCCTATGGGAGAACCAGGGTCCAAATGTGGAGGACTATCAAATAAATACCCAAACAACGTCAAAGCACCAAATCTGCAGGTCCCACTGAAAAATAGAGGAATATTCCAACATTTAACCTGATCATCAGGGACTTGGATGAAAAACGCACAGGACAACACCTTTTCGCGCAGCTTCTTAACATGGTCAATCCCACAAAAAGAGGATTCTAACCTGTATATAATAACCAGGCACAACACGGACCGAGATATAGAAGATGAGTCATCCGCACCGGACCAAAGTCCGAGTGAGACTGCGGAAGCGATCCACGACTCTCTGGGGTTCACCTTCAATTTATCAACCGGGCAATAAATGCTGAGATGGAGTCTAACCAGTCAACAACCAGCAGCAGGTGCCCCGGAAAACAAACCAGAGACCTCCCCTGGTTATATATGTATAAATATAAATATATATATCCTGTATATATATATATACATATATATGCACAGAACGCGCATAGCATATCATTATACTGTACCCCTCATGGGGAAGGAAATTTCCTCCATCCCATTTCCTGGTGTCAAGAAGTAAATCTTACTATGCAAGGGTTGGTTCAAAAGTCTTGGGACTTGATTACTTTCCACTTACTGCTGAGAGAGGCAAACAAATTTTTTTTTCAGGTGCTCTTCAATGCTAAAGCATCATTGTCTATAATGATTTGATTTACCCATCACAGCAAAGGAATTTGAAATATGGAATAAATTCCTTGCATATAATCCTGCTTCTCAAAATTGTGAGACAGTTTCAATCCAAGCAGGAAAAAGGGTTTAAAATCATAAAGAATATATTTTCATGCATTAAAAATGGGGAAAATAATCTTTTCCAAAATTGTCCTGATGTAGTGGTCTAATAAAAGTGACAAGAAGGTATTCAATAAGGCTGAACAATTTTATTACACCACTACATCAGGAAATTTTTGGAGAAGCTTATTATCTCCATTTTTTAGTGCATAAAAGTCTATTTTTCATGTTTTCTGATTATTATTTTTTTTTCTATTTTTAGTGATCAGAATATATTTTGCATATGTATCACTGAAAACAGATTTTATCACTAAATCTTGCTTGCATTGCATTGTGCTTGCTCAATCACAGGTTCTGTGTCAGGTCTCTCTTATTTCTCATGCCAAGAAAAATACCTACCAGAACCTGCAAATGAACTCAAACCCTGTGAAGAGATGCCCTTCATTTTTCACCTGTGCAACAGAGCACATTTGGGAATAAAGTACTGTTCAGGAATCCTCAACCATTCTGGTGTATTTGACTTGAAGGAAATGAAGGAGGAAAAGTTTCTGGTAGTACGGGAAGGCATGCTCTCAAAAGTTTTTTTTTGTAGAAAGTTTCATATTTCTAAAATTTTCAGAAAAGCAGAGATTGTAGAAAAAACAAACAAAGTACTAGGAAACAAAATTTCAAATTTTGAGGACAAACACAAGGCCGGCAAATTAAATTTGAAGTGCTTTCAATTTTCTGTAAAAAAATAAATTTTGTTCACAAGTACAAAAACAAAACAAAAATCACTGAAGTTGAAGAAAACATTGGTTCAACAAGTGGAGAAAGTTTCAAGTCAATTGAATGAGTAGATGTCACTATAAAATTGATTTTTATTATTTTCAAAAATTGCAGAATATTTTTTTTAATAAAAACTTTATTTTTCATTTCAACATTTTATAACTCTTGCAAAGTTTAAAGAAATGCTTGATGAATACAACCCCAAGCTTTGAATCAATTTTAACAGTTTGAAATAGGTTAGAAGAAGCGTCTCATGATAATTTGTGTTTTCTGAATTTTACAATTTTCATCTCAACCAAAAATTCTGATATTTTGAAAAATCTCCATTGTCATTGATGTTTGACAAGTGTGGTGATTTTCTCCTAGATTAGGAAGTTTCAAGTGTGTTTGAGTTCAGTTGCAAACTGGGCTGAATCTAGATACCCCTTACACTCTTAGAGCAGTGGTGCCCAACTCAAAACTGGTGGCAGGCCACATAACAAGGAGGAAAGTCTTTGTGGGCCACATGAAAAAAATAGCGTGTTATCTTAACTCCCTTGTAAAAATGTTCTCTTTGGTCGCGTCAACAAAAAAATAAAATATCTGATTACAAAAATATTACTGCACAATATATTTCTGTTGCTATGGTACACAGAATCACACTTGAATATATATATTCCGATATAACAGTCACGCAAGCAGAGTCAAGACAATATAAAGAAGTCTTGCTAAAGTATTGCAAGTCTTCTTGAGAATAATCGCGAGAGTCAGGTCCAATTCTCTAGTGGGATTCTTCTGGGGATTTTGAGGAAAGACTCAAGTTTATATAGCTTCTAGACTATTGGGTTCATGACATATTTCTTGGATGCAGTGGTGCATATCCAGGTTTTGGAACCAGGATGTGTATCTCAGGAACTAGCACAGAATTTATTATTGAATAGTAGAAGCCGAAATTCTGTGGAACATCATATCTTTTAGTTATTCTAAATTAAAAATAAGCTAAATAGGATAACAATATCAATGACTTACTTGAGCTCCAATTGGTTTTTTCAGATGCAGAGGTTTGAAATAACGATAGAAAGGTATTTGCCCATCAATTTGCCAGTTTGGTCAAATCTGACAATCTGGATACTTAGTTTCGCAGAGAGGAGACTACGCGAAGTACTTGCTCTCGGAGTTTCAAAAATTTGATCACTGGTAAAAATCAATTCAACACAAGAGGGTAACTCACCCCTCCCAAAAAATAAAAAGTCCGATAACATAAGGGTTAAAACTACCGACTGCGCCAATTTTGTTATCCTAACTTGCTTGTAAAAATGTTCTCTTTGGACGCGTCAATATATAAATAAAATATCGGTTTACAAAAATATTACTGCACAATATATTTCTGTTGCTTTGGTACACAGAATCACACTCGTATATATATTCCAATATAACAGTCATGCAAGCAGAGTCAAGATAATATAAAGAAGTCTTGCTAAAGTATTGCAAGTCTTCTTGAGAATAATCGCGAGAGTCAGGTCCGATTCTCTAGTGGGATTCTTCTGGGAGCTAAAGTATTGCAAGTCTTCTTGAGAATAATTGCGAGAGTCAGGTCCGATTCTCTAGTGGGATTCTTCTGGGGATTTCGGGAAATGACTCAAGTTTATATAGCTTCTAGACTATTGGGTTCATGACATATTTCTTGGATTCAGTGATGCATATCCAGGTTTTGGAACCAGGATGTGTATCTCAGGAACTAGCACAGAATTTATTATTGAATAGTAGAAGCCGAAATTCTGTGGAACATCAATTACCGTAAATAACTGTCAGCAGGAAAAGGAACATTAAATGAGGGCCTGAAGATGAAATGGGTCATGCATATCTGAGTCAGGCAAACGCGAAGTCGCTGAACCAGAACAAGGAGAAAAATATATTCATGGGAAAGTTTCTTCCCATGTTCATCTTACTTGGAAAAGAAATTAAGAGAGAAGAAACTCGAAACATAACGTCGAGTAGTTTGCAGGATAACAACTCACCCTGGGCAATAAAAAAAAAGGTTGCCATGCCTTTTTCTCGAAGTGCAATAAATAAGAGCGTTCCAGGAAAAGTTCAACAGCTGAGTTGTTTAGCAAAACAAAAGCGTCGTGCTCGTTTCCTGTCGCGCAAGTGCACAAGTGTCAAGGATTTATTGCCGTGCTTCTGAGGAAGGGGCATCAAGGCCGTGAGGCGCAGGCGAACCCTTGGAAGCCGGTGGATTTTGACAAGTTGGCTGGCAGTGCCAATAGGAGGTCAACCGGATCGACATGTCCAGGTTTGGTGTGAGTGTCTTTTAGTTTCTTGTCAACAGCATGTTTCGCGGAGTTTCTTCGGCGTTCGGAAAGTTTTACAGAGTTTTTGTTTTCTGTCAAATATAGGGGGATCTCTTTTTGCTTTTGTTTAGTTTCTGGTTCGGTGATTTCATTTTTCGCGAAAAATAAAAGTAGAGGTTTCTTGAAATACGATAAAAATAAAAGTACTCGCAAGAAAAATGGTTTCACTGATGAAGGTACGTGATACGCGAATCAGTCTTGGCATAGTTGATTGATTGTGTGTTCTCGTGCAGGTGATTTTGCTGTTGCTGGTCGTGGCTGCGTCGGTGGACGTGGTCAAATGTCGTTGTGTGCCGGACTCTATGGAGTTGGTATGTGACGATGTCTGCGCTGATGACGTATCTCTGGCGCTGGACTTCGACAGGAAGGTAACTTTTGTTGGTAACAAGATGTTCTTGGATTGCGTTAGGCTCAGGCGGTTGAAGGTAAGAAGAAGATGTGGCACAATGAAGTTTGGTGAATTCATTGTTCTTCTTTTCTTCTTATAGCAGGTTAAGTTGCAGCATGAGGTCCAGTGTTTTGGGCATCGGGATGGTTTGGAAACGATTGTGGCGCCCTGGGCATGGTGTTGGCCCATCAGCAGCAGTACTGGGGCACCTCCGACGACATTGTCGCTGGATGCGGTGTCGTGAGTGACGCAAGTGACCATGGTGACAACGGAAGCGGTCATTTGTCATTGTGTTGTTGGATTGGGCTCGGGTTTGCTGTCAGAGGTGTACAAAATTTCTTTTGACGGCAACAAATGCCGCCGTCTGCAGGGGGAGGATGGTGACTTGAAATTTAATCACGCATCTCGGGATGCGCAGAAAAAGATAAAAAGAGAAAGGAAAGGTCGTTCCCCGAGAACCAGGGTAATATAAGCCAACAGCTAAAATTGGCAAAAATCCTGAAAAGGAAAAGAACTGGAAAATTCCCGAGAACCGGGGCAATTTGAGCCGATTGTAAAACCAGCAAGGGTCTGAAAACAGAAAAGGAATTGCTCCCTTCCTGCGAAAATTAAGTTAGAAACTAAATCTCAAACACTGCCAGCAGCTGGCAAAATGAGCAGAAAAACATCGTCCCTTGCGAAAAAACTATTTGTCTCTCGAAACAAAAATGATGTCAAGCTGTCAAACTCCTCCTTGTAAAACGTTTCCGAAAATCCAAACTCCGAAGATATTACTTTACTGCCGAAAAAATCAGCAGTGCACTAAAACTAAACACCCCGTCACCGGGAGAAAAAACCATGTTCACAAAGTTCAAAAACATGCACTAAAATTGCAACGTCGAGTTGTAAAATGACTCTCGACAGCAGCTGCCACCACCTGGCATTTTGTCTGGAGCCAAAAAGTTCCCGCCACCTGAACATCTCCTCTGTTAAGGAATCCCGCCAAAAATTGGGCAAGAAAATTGTATATAAGCCCCAAATTTTCACGCAACACACACAGTTTGAATCCAGAGAGCCACCAGGCAATTTTCGCGTACGAAATTTTTGGACTTGTTTTAAATTCAAAACCCTGTGGACTTAGGGAAATTCGGGAACTTTCTTTTGTCGAGTGTTGTGTGAAAAAGAACCTGGTAATATTCGAAATATTTTCCTATCCGCTGAGATTCTTTTTAAACCAAAACAAAAATACTTCTCAGTTTGAAAGAACTTGTAAACTTGGATCCTTCTCCAATTTGAACTCCTTTTGTACTCTCTTGAGTCTTATGAAACCAAAGAAATTTCATTTGAGATCCTGACTCAATATTTCAAATCCCCCTTTGTCGAACTTTTCAGAAAACTCCTCCTGTGTGAGCGCGTGTGTGTATATTTGGAACTTTTGTGTGAATTGTTGTATTTATTCTTGTTTGAAAGAAAGGTCTGCGCTAGTGGGAGAAATCCTGGTCGGTTCGCGCCCGGCCAATTGCCATGTTTGATTTATTCAACTCTAATTGCCGTTATTTAAAATTCTTGACCCTTTGGAACTCTGCAAAATTTCACAATCAAGGTGTAAGGCTTGATAAATCTATTCTTACATTTTAAAACCTTACAAGAGGTGACGTCATTCATTCCGGAGATGACAATCAAGGTGAAGGACGGCAAAGCTGTGTTGGAGATGGATTTGGATGATGGGTCCGTGCTGTCACTCCTCATCATAATTTGTGGAGGATCCGGAATCCTGTCCATCGTTGTCTTCTTTGTTTGGATAGTCCACCAAATTTATTTAAAGGTTGGTTTTCTTTTTGTCATCTTTTTTCGCCGGGATAAAAATAGCGGGGCAGTTTGTAAAGAAAAACTTTTGATTTTTGTAGAAGTATGAAGTGGAGGAAAAACCACAGGAAGAGTGTGCTCATGTAAATGAGAATGATTTGATGGAGGTAATCGATCAGTTTGTTCAGAGCTTTTTGGATATGTCCGTATCCAGTTTCGGAAATGGTGAATATTAGAAAAAAATTGATTTGATAACTATTTTCTAATTTTTCTTCTGGTTTTCCTTCTGCAGTGGAGTTTCATTCAACAGGTGTGGACATGGTTGGACCAACACCTTTGTATGCCTCCTACACCAGCCACAGATACTATGGAGATACCTCCAGTGGATCTTTTGGACATGAGTATCCCATTGGGGGAGACAGTGGGCAATTCTGAGCTACTGGTGTGAATTTTCTCGGGCATTGTTATGACTTTTTTGTTTGTATAGAAATTTGAAAAAAAATCGGTTGTGGCTTGATATGAGAAAGCCAAAGTTTTGCGTTTGTGTTTACACAGGTTTTGGAACCAGGATGTGTATCTCAGGAACTAGCACAGAATTTATTATTGAATAGTAGAAGCCGAAATTCTGTGGAACATCAATTACCGTAAATAACTGTCAGCAGGAAAAGGAACATTGAATAAGGGCCTGAAGATGAAATGGGTCATGTGTATCTGAGTCAGGCAAACACAAAGTTGTTGAACCAGAACAAGGAGAAAAATATATTCATGGGAAAGTTTTCTTCCCATGTTCATCTGACTTAGAAAAGAAATTAAGGGAGAAGAAACTCGAAACATAACGTCAAGTATTTTGCAGGATAACAACTCACCCTGGGCAATAAAGAAAAAGGTTACCATGCCTTTTTTTCGAAGTGCGATAAATAAGAGCGTTCCAGGAAAAGTTCGACAGCTGAGTCGTTTAGCAAAACAAAAGCGCCATGCTTGTTTCCTGTTGCGCAAGTGCACAAGTGTCGAGGATTTATTGCTGTGCTTCTGAGGAAGGGGCATCAAGGCCGTGAGGCGCAGGCGAACCCTTGGAAGCCTGTCGATTTCGACAAGTTGGCTGGCAGTGCCAATCGGAGGTCGACCGGATCGACATGTCCAGGTTTGGTGTGAGTGTCTTTTAGATTTTTGTCGACAGCATGTTTCGCGGAGTTTCTTTGGCGTTCGGAAATTTTTACAGAGTTTTCGTTTTCTGTCAAAATAGGGGGATCTCTGTTTTGCTTTTGTTTAGTTTCTGGTTCGGCAATTTCGTTTTTCGCGAAAAGTAAAAGTAGCGGTTTGTCGAAATACGGTAAAAATAAAAGTACTCGCGAGAAAAATGGTTTCACTGATGAAGGTACATGATACGCGAATCAGTCTTGGCATAGTTGATTGATTGCGTGTTCTCGTGCAGGTGATTTTGCTGTTGCTGGTAGTGGCTGCATCGGTGGACGTGGTCGAATGTTGTTGTGTACCGGACTCTATGGAGTTGGTATGTGACAATGTCTGAGCTGATGACGTAGCTCTGGCGCTGGACTTCGACAGGAAGGTAACTTTTGTTGGTAACAAGATGTTCTTGGATTGCGTTAGGCTCAGGCGGTTGAAGGTAAGAAGAAGATGTGGCACAATGAAGTTTGGTGAATTCATTGTTCCTCTTTTCTTCTTATAGCAGGTTAGATTGCAGCATGAGGTCCAGTGTTTCGGACGTCGGGACGGTTTGGAGGCGGTTGTGGCGCCCTGGGCATGGTGTTTGCCCATCAGCAGCAGTACCGGGGCGCCTCCAACAACGTCGTCGCTGGATGCGGTGTCACGGGTGACGCAAGTGACCACTGTGACGACGGAAGCTGTCATACGTCATCGTGTTGCTGGATTGGGCTCGGGTTTGCTGTCGGAGGTGACGTCATTTGTTCCGGAGATGACAATCAAGGTGAAGGACGGGAAAGCTGTGCTGGAGACGGATTTGGATGACGGGTCCGTGCTGTCACTCCTCATCATAATTTGTGGAGGATCTGGGATCCTGTCCATTGTTGTCTTCTTCGTTTGGATAGTCCGCCAAATTTATTTAAAGGTTGGTTTGCTTTTGACATCCTTTTTTAGCCAGGATAAAAATAGCGGGGCAGTTTTGAAAAGAAAAACTTTTCGATTTTCGTAGAGATATGAAGTGGAGGAAAAACCACAGGAAGAATGTGCTCATGTAAATGAGAATGATTTGATGGAGGAAATCGATCAGTTTGTTCAGAGCTTTTCGGATATGTCCATGTCCAGTTTCGGAAATGGTGAATATTAAAAAAAATGACTTAATAACTATTTTCTAAATTTTCTTTCTGGTTTTCCTTTTGCAGTGGAGTTTCATTTGACAGGTGTGGACATGGTTGGACCAACACCTTCATATGCCTCCTACACCAGCCATGGATACTACGGAGATACCTCCAGTGGATCTTTTGGACATGAGCATCCCGTTGGGGGAGACAGCGGGCAATTCTGAACTGCTGGTGTGAATTTTCTCGGGCATCGTTAAGACTTTTTTGTTTGTATAGAAATTCGGAAAAAATCGGTTGTGGCTTGGTATGAGAAAGCCAAAGTTTTTTGCGTTTGTGTTTACCGTTTGGGCAATCATTGAGTTACTTTTTTCATCAGCAATCATCGGGTGAATCTTTTTTTGGTACGGTTTTCAGTTTTGTACCCTTTTTGCGAAGTGCGGGTATTTGTACAGTCGTTTTGAATTTTTTCGTTATCGGTAGGAAATAAAATTGGTTGAAACTGAAATTTCTTGTCTTCTGGTTTTTTCGCAAACAGGGAAAAAAGGAGGGAATTGATAAAAATACAGGGGTAGGAAAAATACAAACAGGGGTATATCCACAGGGATTTGTTTTCTAAATTCATACTAATTTCGACACACACAGGGCATGTATTGACAGGGCTATTTTGACATTTAGAACAATACAAAAACTGTTTTAAACAATTGACAAAACACCGGTTGTTGGATTGATGGCAATTTCGACTTTGGGATATAAATTTGTTCTGCGAGGGAGTAATTCGACAGTGGCTGTATTGGACACAATTGTATTGCAATTTTTTAGGACATATCAGATTTTTGCATAGCAGAGATAAATAAGGCAAGCTAATCCGGTAAGAGTAAGCACAGTTGTCATGATCATATAAATGTATCCATGTTGTTGAAAATGCAACTGTAAAGTGGTGAGATCATCCAAAATTTGTTTTTTATCATTTTGGGAAGATGGAATCTCTTCGACAGCATTTATCTCGATATCATCTAGTTGAGGAACCATTTGTTTAAACGGTCCATTAACAATTGTGAACCGACATTTAGGTTTAAAATATAAGATACCGGAGTATGGCAACTTGTAAGAGTGTTCAGAGGCTAGAGTTCTGTCAATTTCTGATGCCATGCAGTATTGAGTAATCCGACCCTTGTTAATGTCCGTAAATGCAAATTCATCTATGTCCAATTGAACCACAGTATTATTAGGATTTTTGGTTTTTGATAATAGGCATTTTTCTTGGATTTCCACATCTTGTGATCCGTTTTGTATGGTTTGTACACAGGGATCAGTGGGTCGTGATAGAGGATAGTTAAATCAGCAGATTCGGCATTTTGAAAAAGTCAAAGATGAAAGGCATGAGGGTAATTTGTGGGGGTATAATCCAAAGTGTTCGGTTCCTTGGGAAATTAAATAGGGGTAATTAATTTGGGCTTTTTTCCATATGGGAGAACCGAGATAATTTTCTTGCGCCACCGGGAATGAATGAACTCGAGATAAAAAATAGAGATCAGTGTTCCTGATGATAGGAATGAATAAAGAAATTTGGAGAGAACAGCTGCAAGATCTGAGGGGCATTGAGAGACATGTCCAAAGGTTAGCGGATTGGTCAAAATACTGGAGAAGATCTCGTTCCTGGTCATTAAGGGAATAAGAGTTTGTTTTTCGGTGGTAAGGATAGTAGATATGCTGCTGGAGATTTCCAGGTCAGAGAGGATATTTGAAGGATATCTAAAGTTTAGGATCAAGTTTATGTCGCTTAGTAATTGTTGAAAAGTCTGAATCGTTCTTGCTAATTCGGTACTCAGGCTGAGTAATTTATTATTATTCTCGGGGTTGTTGATGAATGGAATCCTGAGTTGGTTGGCCAATTCTTTGGTGATGTTCATCTGATTGTTATCAGTTTGGAAATGAAAAGAAGGGTCAATTATTTTATGTTTGGACTGTTTTTTGTTGTCCAAAGTTTTTATGGTAGGTAATAAATTGAGGTATGCTGGTTCATGAGGAAATATTGTGGGTATTGCTTTTATTCAGGTACTAAATTTTTGTAATGTTTCTGATAAATCGTTTCTTGCTTCAACGAGTATATTGAAAGGATTTGAGGAGGTGGTAGTTTCATTGGCTTTGGTTTGACATTGAATTAGATCTTGGATTTGACCAGAAATTCCTTTTGCTTTGGAATAAAGAGTTCCGATTTGGATTGGGGTATTTATAATCCAAAATTTGGAGGGAGTACAGATGGGATATAGATCTTCTAGAGTTACTCCCACATTTCCAGGGAAGTTACGTATTGGGGAATTTTTATTTGATCTAATGCTATTGTTGATTACACCTTTGTCACTTTCACTGATGTCAGAAATAGTGAGAGAAATGACAATGTTAATCTTGCACCAACGAGTAAAAAGATATTTCAGCATTTTTTTGTCAATGTTTGCTGGGTAAAAGCTGATGATAGACTGGAGGTTGGTGGGAAATGTAGGTGGAATATTTTGGATTGTTGTTTCCGCTGGGCGCTTCTGGTGCGAGCAGCAACAGGCGCTTGTTCTTGAGCTTGTCTTGCTTGACTGCGCGTGCGTTGCGGAAGTATGCATGATGGGTCCACTGCTGCTGGGTCAATGTCCAGCCTGGTGAGACCTTGGGCTTGTTGGATAGGAGTTTTATGACCGGGAAAACTGGCATCCTGTGACGAAAAACGGTCAGGAGCATGCTTTTGTTTTTTCCGGTCCGAGCTGCATGCAGTGGATTGAGACGGTCGCATTGTGGTGTCAGCATCAGTTTCAGGAGAGTTAGCAGGAACAGTAGCAGGAACAGGTGTGGAGTCAGGAACGGATGTAGCAGGAGATTGATGTTTTGGGGTGCTGGCAGCAGATGGTGAAGGCTGAGGAGCATGCTTTTGTTTTTTCCGGTCCGAGCTGCGTGCAGTGGATCGAGACGGTCGCATTGTGGTGTCAGCATCAGTTTCAGGAGAGTTAGCGGGAACAGTAGCAGGAACAGGTGTGGAGTCAGGAACGGATGTAGCAGGAGATTGATGTTTTGGGGTGCTGGCAGCAGATGGTGAAGGCTGGTCCGTCAGAGTAGGTAGACTGTAGTCGGAGTCAGGGGCAAACAGGCGACCAAATTCGTGGGTGACGCCTTGGGCCACTTCCTTGATAGTTTTGAAGAAACTGGGCCTGCTTGGAGTAGTATCTGCCAGCGGTTGGATGATGGTGATGGCATCATTGACAGCAGTATTGTTGTCATTTTTGGCAGCAGCACTGTTGTCGGTTGTATCCATGGTGTTGTTGGCGGTTACAAAGATGTCGTCATCAGGAACAGATTTTTCAAGCGGCTGGTCAGGCGGTTGGTCAGGACACGCGTCGGGATCAGCGTCATGGTCAGCAGAAAATTGATGAGGTTGATGAGGTTGATCACGTGCAGCAAAAGAAAAATCAAGGTCCTCCTTGATAGTTGCTGATGGTGCAGAAAAATATGAGGGATCCGTTGAGGGATCTGCTGACGTAGGGGCTAATTCTGCTTGGAATTCGACGTTGTCTGGATCGTCTGTTCCTCGTTGTATGTATGGACGGACGTAGCTGATGTGAACTACATCAGTCCAAGTTGGGTTTTTGTCATCCTGGACTCGGATTACGACGTCATTGATTTTTTCGAGGACAGAATATGGTCCTTTATATTTTGCAGACCATTTTCGTCCAATGTATGTTGCAAGATCATGACGTCGAATGAGCACTTTGTCTCCAGGAGAATATTGTTGTCCTGTCCGATGTTTATTGAGTCTTTGTAGATATGTAGACTGCGCTTTTCTGATGGTGGTTTGGGCTTTTGTCCTGATGTCATTCAGATGGATCACTTTGTCTTGATGGGTAGCTGCATTTTTGTCAGAAAAAGTTGGGATCCAATTGAGACGAGGCTTTGTTCCTGTCACTATTTCAAATGGTGACATCTGCAGGGCCTCGTGTTTTGCTGAGTTGTGGACCCAAGCAGCAAATTTCAATAATTTGTCCCATGAGGATCGATTTTCCGTGTTGAGGTAGATTGATAAATATTCATGAAGTTCACGATGGGCACGTTCGTTTTGCCCATTTCCTTGTGGACGATAAGCTGTTGTAGTATGTGCTTTTGCTCCCAGGAATTTTGCCATGTCGCGGAAAATAGCACTGACAAAGTTAGTGCCACGATCCGTGAGGATTCTCTTGGGGGCTCCGAAGAGGCAAACACAATTGCTAACAAATAATCTAGCGGTGGTTGCCGCCGAAGCCTCGGCCATTGGTGAGAATACAATCCATCTGGAAAGTCTGTCTTGGGTGACCAGAATATATCAGTAACCTTTGCGGCTAGCGGGTACTGGTCCCACGACGTCAATGCTGATCCTGTCACTATTTCAAACGGTGACATCTGCAGGGCCTCGTGTTTTACTGAGTTGTGGACCCAAGCAGCAAATTTCAATAATTCGTCCCATGAGGATTGATTTTCCAGGTCGAGGTAGATTGATAAATATTCATGAAGTTCACGATGGGCACATTCGTTTTGCCCATTTCCTTGTGGACAATAAGCTGTTGTAGTATGTGCTTCTGCTCCCAGGAATTTTGCCATGTCGCGGAAAATAGCACTGACAAAGTTAGTGCCACGATCCGTGAGGATTCTCTTGGGGGCTCCTAAGAGGCAAACCCAATTGCTAACAAATAATCTAGCGGTGGTTGCCGCCAAAGCCTCGGCCATTGGCGAGAATACAATCCATCTGGAAAGTCTGTCTTGGGTGACCAGGATGTATCGGTAACCTTTGCGGCTAGCGGGTACTGGTCCCACAACGTCAATGCTGACGTCTGAAAAGCACTCGGTAGGGATCCCCGTTGATAATCTGTCTTGGGTGACCAGAATGTACCGGTAACCTTTGCGGCTAGTGGGTACTGGTCCCACAACGTCAATGCTGACGTCTGAAAAGCACTCGGTAGGGATCCCCGTTGATAAAAATGGGGTTTTATGCAAATAGTTCTTTGCCTGTTGGCACACAGGGCAAGAACGGATATAATCCGCTAAATCCCTTTCCATATTCGTCCAGTTGAAGTTGAGTTTGATTGAGTACGTGGTACGGTCGACACCTGCATGTCCTTTGGATGGGGCATCATGATGGAGTTGGATGATATGATGACGTAAATTAGGAGGGATCCACAGTTTCCACTCTGCTTTCTCATCTTTCCAGATCATGTCGTCCTTATGTTGGTATTGAGGTCCCATTGGCAATTGGGCCACTTTCCTTGTCTCTTGTCGAATGATGGTTGTCGGGATATATGGCAGCAGGTTGTCGTTTTGCAAAGAAGGTGATAAGTAGGCATATAAATGATTGATGGTAGGTGGAAAACGGCTTAGAGCATCAGCATGGGGAATTTGCAATCCCTTTTTGTATTCTACCCGATAGGAGTATTCATTTAGTGTCGTAAACCAGGTGATTGCTCTGCGGCTATCGTTCTGTCGTTGACAGCTGAGATACAGAATAGCGATGTGATCCGTTTTTATCACAAAATGATGTCCCCATAAATATGATCGAAATTGGTTCACTCCGTAGAACACTGCCAAAATTTCTCAATCAGTATTTGGATAATTTTGTTCAGCTTGGTTGAGAGTCCTGGATGCACAACTGATGAGAACTTCTTTTCTGCCCTCTTTTTGAGTGAGGACAGCTCCAATGGCTAATGCGGAGGCATCCGTTGTGAGAATGAATTCTTGTGAAAAATCCGGGAAGGATAGGATAGGTGCAGACAGCATGCAGTTTTGAAGATCCTTCATTGCTTTTTGTTGAGCTGAAGTCCAGTTGAAAGTAGATTCCTTTTTGAGGAGGTCATATAGGGGTCGAGCACGTATGGCAAAATCCTTTATATATGATCGGAAATAACCAACCAATCCCAAAAAGGCTTGGATCCCCTCGACGTCCTTGGGTATAGGGAAATTTTGTATTGCTTTTACTTTCTCCGGATTAACTTCGATTCCTTCCTTGCTGATTAAAAATCCGAGGTATTCAATTTGTGTCCTAAATAGCTGGCACTTGCTGAATTTAACTTTGAGTCCAGCTTTATCTAGCCACCGTAAGATGTCATCCAAATGGTTGTAATGTTGTTCAGCATCCTTGGAGTAGATGACAATGTCGTCGATGTAAATGTAGGCGTAAATTCCAAGGCATCCATCCAAGACTAAATTCATAAGGCGTTGGAAAATTGAAGGGCTATTTTTCAGTCCCATTGGTAGCCTGATGAATTCATAATGTCCTAGAGGTGTTGAAAAAGCAGTTTTCCAACGTTCTTCTTCACGAATCTTGAGGTTGTAGAAGCCATGCAATAAATCTAGTGCTGTAAAAAACTGAGCACTTCCAAGTTCTTCAAAAATTTGATTTATGCGTGGTAATGGATGGGGATCCGTGATGACGTGATCGTTGAGACGCCTAAAATCCATGACCATTTGCCAGCCTCCATCCTTTTTCTTAACCATTAAGGTGGGGCTGTTGTAAGGACTTTTGGAAGGCCTAATTATTTCCTGGTCCAGTAATTCTTCAACATATTCAGCCAGGAGAGGACGCATCCCGAAAGGGATCGGATATTGTCGCGTATAAATTGGAGTTGGTGTGTCCAAAGGTATATCCGCTTGGTAGATTTCACAAAGTCCAAGGTTGTCAGTTTTTAGCGCCAATACTTTCTTGTATTTTTGAAGCAATGTCCGCATTCTTGGCATGAGTTGTTGAGGGCATTCTGAATGTCACAGGTTTTCCTCAATTAGTTTGTCGATATTCTGTTGTTCAGCCTTCCCATGGATTTGTTCCTTGTCTTTGTTGAAGGCAAAGATCTGCTTCGGAAAATCATAATAGAAATAAGATCCGTAGGCTATAGTATGCCTAGGTTTTAGCAGAATATCTTGGTCCGTGAGGTTGAGACAGAGAACATGCACTTTTCCGTCTTTCAGTGTTGATAAACTTCTTCCAACAGCAAGGTCGCCATGCTATTCTTGGCATGAGTTGTTGAGGGCATTCTGAATGTCGCAGATTTTCCTCAATTAGTTTGTCGATATTCTGTTGTTCAGCCTTTCCATGGATTTGTTCCTTGTCTTTGTTGATGGCAAAGATCTGCTTTGGAGGATCATAATGGAAATAAGATCCGTAGGCTATAGTATGCCTAGGTTTTAGCAGAATATCTTGGTCCGTGAGGTTGAGACAGAGAACATGCACTTTTCCGTCTTTCAGTGTTGATAAGCTTCTTCCAACAGCAAGGTTGCCATGCTGTCGATTGTGAATATAGATGTCGGTCTTCTCTTCGGGAAAAAGATGAGCTTTGGCGGGCTTTGCTAGTATGATGCGTTGAGTCATCTTAGGTATCTTGATATTTTTGGATGGATATAACCGGAATTGATGTGTTTCCTCAGGATCCTTTGTTGCGGCATGAAAGAGTCTCTTGAATCGAAATCTTGAAGTTTGTTTGGCGAAGAAAGGTACTTTTTGGTGATTTAGTTGAATCAGACTTCTTGGATAGTCAATGATGGCATGTAATTTCTTCAATATGTCGTTTCCCAAGATGCCTTCAAATCCTACTTGTCTCATTTTGGTGACAAGAAAATGGGCCTTGATGGGTCTTGCTAAACATAGTTCAGCCCAAATTTCTCCCATCAAAGGTACTTGGTTTCCTTCTAGGGTCGAGATTGTCGAGGTTGTTGAATCAAAGTAAATTGAAGGATCCAGTATTGTTGAGGATATCAGAGATACTTCAGCTCCAGTGTCTGCCAAGAATTTAATGGGTACACTGGCAGCGGTTGTTGAGAATAGGATGACCGGTAGTTTCTGTGGGGCTTCTTTGGACGAAACTCCGGTCAGTACTCGTTTCCCGAGTCTGAGCATTCTTCTGCTGTGAACATGAAGTCTGTTTCTTCATCTTCTGATAGGGGTGGGTTGTCTTCAGTTAGATGATGCACGTTTTGGTTATTGGCAGGATATCCGTAGGGTTGGTATTTGCTTTGGGGATCCTCTTCCCCTTTCTCTTGTTTTTCGGGTGTTATTTGCTGAAAAAGAGCTCTTGCTCCTTGCTTATCTGTGCGGATGAGGACTTCTTGATGGAGATCTGCTGTAATTTCTGGATTGGTTTGTCCTGGACGGGGTAGAAGGTCTTCTTTGCGGTCGAGAACGGTTATTGGAAGATCCTCCTCTATTCCAATGGTTGTTATTATAAGATGGCATACGATTTGAGAAGCCAACTTGTTTCCTTGCTCCTCTTTCTTGTGGCTTCTTATTCCGGAAAATGAGGTAGGATTCTTTCAATCCCATCATCTCATTTAATTCTCTTCTTTTCTGTTCTGCCTCGTTTTCGTTAAGTTGGGACAGAATTTTGGCTTGGATTCCTTCCAACAAAGCTGATGACTCTTGCATCGCCTGTACTGTTGGTTTGAGATCCTTATGGAGATCCATCCAATATTTCTTAGCAGCTTCGTGCACTTTTTGCAAATTTGTCAAAGTAAGTTTTCTTGGCTCTGTGATGTTGGGTTGAGCCAGTTCTTGCTGTACTGCAGCTATTTGCTGGTCAAAATAATTAATCTTCTGCTCTGCTTTTAGCACTTGTTGAGCAGCAGGGAGACGCGCAAATTCACGAAATTCCTCGTATGCGTCAGACATGTTTGTTCTAAAAATATTCTTCACATTCTTTCCTTCAAAAATTACCTTCTTAAAAAGGAATTGCTAGAGATAAAAACTTTCTCTATTTGCTTTTCAGCCTTTTTCCCTGGCCTCTTAAAAGCCTTCTGAGACGTCTCTCAGGAATAATCACAATCACAATAATTTCTTTCCAGAAATCTTGTCTTTCAATTCTATTTTTACTTTTTCTTCTCTCAAATATTTTTCTCTTTTTCTTTCTCTTGGCTACCTTTTCTGGTGCCCTTCCGCGGGAATATTCAACACTCGATATGCGCAATATAAATATACACTTTTTTGTTTTCTTTTTTACTACACGATAGAGATTTTTATGATAACACAATATATGTATATATCAAGGACTTACTTGAGCTCCAATTGGTTTTTCAGATGCAGAGGTTTTTGAGGTAACGATAGAAAGGTACTTGCCAGTCAATTTGCCAATTTGCCAATTGGGTCAAATCTGACAATCCGGATACCTTGTTTCGCGGAGAGGAGGCTGCGCGAAGTACTTGCTCTCGGAGTTTTGAAAATTTGATCACTGGTAAAAAATCAATTCAATTCAACACAAGAGGGTAACTCACCCCTCCCAAAAATGAAAATGTCAGATAACGTAAGAGTTAAAACTACTGACTGCGCCAATTTTGTTATCTTAACTTGCTTGTAAAAATGTTCTCTTTGGTCGCGTCAACAAATAAATAAAATATCTGATTACAAAAATATTACTGCAAAATATATTTCTGTTGCTTTGGTACACAGAATCACACTCGTATATATATATTCTGATATAACAGTCATGCAAGCAGAGTCAAGACAATATAAAGAAGTCTTGCTAAAGTATTGCAAGTCTTCTTGAGAATAATCGCAAGAGTCAGGTCCGATTCTCTAGTGGGATTCTTCTGGGGATTTCGAGGAAAGACTCAAGTTTATATAGCTTCTAGACTATTGGGTTCATGACATATTTCTTGGATGCAGTGGTGCATATCCAGGTTTTGGAACCAGGATGTGTATCTCAGGAACTAGCACAGAATTTGTTATTGAATAGTAGAAGCCAAAATTCTGTGGAACATCAATTACCGTAAATAACTGTCAGCAGGAAAAGGAACATTAAATGAGGGCCTGAAGATGAAATGGGTCATGCATATCTGAGTCAGGCAAACGTGAAGTTGCTGAACCAGAACAAGGACAAAAATATATTCATGGGAAAGTTTCTTCCCATGTTCATCTTACTTGGAAAAGAAATTAAGAGAGAAGAAACTCGAAACATAACGTCGAGTATTTTGCAGGATAACACCACGTAATCACAGATCCTCATCCACTTCCCCGCATAAATCAAATTTTTGAGGAGTTGGGAAGTGCTCAATATTTTACAGCATTGGATCTGCTGCATGGATTCTACAACCTGAAAATTAGAGAAGAAGAACGTTGGAAGACCGCTTTTTTGACACCTCTAGGACATTATGAATTCATCAGACTACCTATGGGACTCAAGAACAGCCCATCCATATTTCAAAGATTGATGAACTTGGTGCTAGATGGCTGTCTAGGCACATATGCATACATATATATTGACGACATTGTAATATATTCAAGAAATGCTGATCTACATCTGAACCATTTGACTGACATTCTCCAACGTCTGGATAAATCAGGACTCAAAGTCAAATTCAGCAAGTGCCAATTATTTCGCCATCAAATCGAATATCTTGGTTTCCTCATCAGCCAAGAACAAATTAAGGTGAATCCTGAAAAGGTCAAAGCCTTTAAGCATTTTCCTATACCCAAAGATGTCAAGGGGATCCAAGCATTCCTTGGATTAGTTGGATATTTTTGTTCATACATCAAGGATTTTGCTGTGCGAGCTTGACCATTGTATGACCTTGTTGTCTTAACCAGCTTAAATTTCAAGCAGAGTTGTTGATCAGACAATTCCTGCTAATAAAAACTGCTGACTGTTGGTATCAAAGATTTGACTGTTTTCCGCATGCTTTCGAAGAATCAAAATTAGACTTCAACAAACTTTACAAGTGCGTCTTTTATTTCCGTTTCACACAGTGTAGAAATATATGAGCATGCGGCGCCGAGGTTCTCGCATCAAACGTTCTGAGAGAGTAAACTTAACATAGTATTGTTGAGGACACTCGTATATATAGACAAACCCGTTTTGAGGTCAGCGCCGAGCCTAGCAACCGATTCGGATTGGTGTCGACATACTTGGTTGCGCAGCAACCAAGGTAAAAGGTGCGTAGCGCAAGAAGGCTTTAATATATGCATTAGCATATATATATAATACACGGGCGTGCATGGAATTTTAACGATGCGGAACAA
>CAJPEX010001950.1:2614-46230 GCA_905338405.1 Notodromas monacha
TATATATATTAGAGTATTTCTCTTTTATGCATGTGTTCAGGGAATTTGCATCAATATGCATCAGGGAATTTGCATAATATATATATATATATATATATATATATATATATATATTTCTCTTTTATGCGTGTGTTCAGGGAATTTTTGTGGTGCGTAGTCTTGTACACAAGCACCAGATTGGCAGAATAAAGTGGGACTTGGGACGCGGCCATGAAGGCATCAAGTGTTGCATGCAGCAGGAGGAGGAGAGTTAATACAATACTGCTGTAGTCCTGCCAACGGCTCGTGGCCTGGAAAATGACGTATACATGCAGAGGTGCTTAATTAAATCGTCTGATTGAATGTACTGTTCAACTGTCTTGGTCTTCCTGTGAGAAAATATAATGTACTGTACTGTAGTTTGAAGCGTGAAGAGTTTTTCCTTGATTCCACCTTATGTTCCAAGAACCAGTCTCAGTCACATTTTGAATGAGGAATGTAAGACTTTGCCTGCCTCCATTAGGGCTTTTGTTTTAAGAAATCATTGCACATTTCTAAAAAAAAGTTAGGTGTACTCAAGTTGACGAGTTTGTTTTAATGAGATTTTTTAACATGCACCCTATACTGCCTATACCCCATAACTATAGGATTTCTGCCATGACTTGAAAAAAAGTTTGTTGTACTGAAAACTGTGTTTTAACAGAATTTCTTTTAATGAGGTTTTACTGTCGTTTGCTTCATGGTTTCTTGACTTAATTTTCGCAATAAAAGTTTTTACAAGGACTTTATGGCAGGTATTTCACAATGTTTTGCTTGTCTTCAAAAATTGAGTGGAACGTTACCAGTCTGCAAAAAATGCCAATGAAATATTTTTGTTCAAAAGCCAAGAAAAGTTTGGGGAACAGGGCACTATTTATATTCTATAGTAACGCATATGAGCAGAATGTTGCAGGGCCCAATGGGGCGCTGAAAAAAAAACCGGATAAATCAGAGCAGTATTATTGTACAGTACTGTACAGTACTCTGTATCATCGAGTACACTTGCTGCAGGTAACTGATGTACTCCTGTAATATAGTCGGACAAACCTATAAAGTACACTACACACTTATACAAGGGTTCTAACAAAAGTTCTTGAAATAGAAATGAAAATGGTGCATATAATTTAGCTGAAAAAATTTTATTCTTCAGGGAAAACATATTCTTTGGCACACAAAAAAATTTGCCCTTTTTGACATTTTTTTAAATGTTTGGAAAAATTCCCGTGGCAGAGTTTTTCTCTCCACTCAACAGATGAGGCGCCCTTAATGTATTTTTTTAATTTTTTTTGCCCAGCTTTCCTCTCAGGATTTTTGAAATCTAACTGGCATTAATCCCAAGGGTTGCCTCCAGGTCTTCCAAGGTAATTCCGCCATTTTCATCTACAGCCACCTTCACAACTGCCAGGAATAAATCCTTGACAATATAGATGTTTAAGAAATGATTTGAGCTTAGAAGAATTTGCTTTTAGGTGAGATTGAATAAAACAACAGAATTTGGTTGGGCTGAAATTTGGTTGAAATTTCACCCTATTTCAAGGTTGTTATAATTCAAATCACTAACACAGAATGTATTGCGCAACAAATATCTTTGAGTGAATCACACAAGAGCTCGGTAGAAGTGAAGTTTTCATGCAGATTTAGAAAACAGGAAAACTGTCCTCCAAGGACAAAAAAAAGCAACCAGATTTTAGCACTAAAAAAACAGAGCTTCTGAAAGAAACGTGAGAACCAAAGTTTTCCTTGATTCTCACATAGATAAATGAAGAGGATTTTCCCAAGAATTTGGGTTCTCTGATTTCGTGTGACAAATTGACTACAGCCATTTATTTTTTGCAACAACAGTTGCCAAATAAAAACTGCAGGAAGGGCGCCTCATCTGTTGAGTGGAGAAATGATTGAGAATGATTGGAGAAATGATTTATTCTTTAAAAACTCTGCCAGGGGAAATTTTGCAAAACATTAAAAAAATTGTTCAAGTGGGCAGATTATTTATGTGCCAAAGAATATGTTTTCCCTAAAGAATAATTTTTTTTCCAGCTCAGTTATACACCATTTTTTATTTCTAATCCGCGAACTTTTGTTAGATCCCTAGTACACCAGCAGCTACACAATTTAATGCGTGAGAGGGACTGGTGGCAACACTGCCTGATGCTGACGGGAGTAAGAAAATGAGTATGAGTAAATGGGCGAGAAACCCAAGGCGCGAAAACCAGACCCCTCCCTTTATTATTATCGCTGCACTGGCAGACAATATTTAGCCAGCACTATCTCGTTACCTGAGAGAGTTTTCTTTCTCATTATTCTCTGTCTTTTGTGCCAACTAATAATGAGGTGAGTCTAAGGTTTGTTATTATTGTCCAACAAACTTGTGCTCTTCCCAGCAGATTGCGCTGCTTTTCCTGGCCTCGACCCAGCACCATAAGACCTGCGGTGTTCCTATATGCTGTAATACAATAGCCCCATTTTTCAGCCCTTTTTCTTTAAAACGAATCAAGGCGCTGTTCTTTCATTCCTTTCCGTAATTCTTGTCGCCTCAATAATATAGGATGTAGCCGAAACGAGATTGGGAGCTTATTCATTTCATTTCTCTCTTTCTTTGGGCATGTTATTCAAAAAGCAAGGAAAAAATGACCTATAAGGTGGTCTCTTCATCCGTCCTCTCCTTTTGGACAAGGAATTGTGCAAAAGCAGATGCTTGGAGAGTTTCATAGATTTCCAAAACATTTCATCAACTCCGCACACATACAATTAGACAAGGAACTTACTACAGCATAAGTGAGACCCTGATATGTGGACGTAATTGGTGCATCAAGAGTGTCCTAAAGTCAAAATGTCCCTAAGTCAAGTCTTGTTTTCCCAAAGACTTAAGTTACATAATTTTTAATTGGTGTTTTGTGGAAGAAATATTCTTCAGAATTTCCTGAAAAAAATTGTTTGCCACTTGAATTTGAATAAAATGTATTTGCAATTTTATAACAAAATGTCCCTATGTTGAGTCAGCGTTGTCATGTTGGGCCTTATTTATTGTTTTTTTTGTTGTGGAAAATAAGTGTCCCTATGTTGAATTGTACGCAGGTTGAGGAGGCTGCATGTGGGGGTCTCACTGTATATTGCAAAGTACATACATGCTATGCATGAATACTGTAGAAATGAATATGGTAGGCTGTATATATACTGGAAATCATACATATGGCGTACTCCTGCGAAAGAAAGAAAGAAATGAAAATAAGAGACGGGGGAAGAAAAGGAAAAACAGGAGGAAAATTGGCCTTTTTCATTGCTGGTAGCCAGCATGGATAGGAAGTCGAACAGAGCAACACGTCTTCTGTGCTGCTGTCGCCACTGGCTACTAGAAAAATCCTGACACGCCACGACAACAGCAGAAGTCGTGGGTGATGGCGAATGTGATTCACCTACGGCGTCCCTATATTACTGTACATGTACATAAAGGACAATATATAAAATGCATGGATTTTTGGGGGCAAGGCCTGTCGAAAAGATACACTGATGGGGACCGAGATGACAGCGCCTCACTGATGGATACATGGATTTGATAGATTGAATGATTGAATGCTTGGGTAACTCGACATTATTCTTTGTTTTTCCGTCTATTTTTGTTTCGAGATTCGCGTCGAACACTATAGCTTGGTGAAATGGAATTTACATGCTGGAAAAAAGAGATACTCTGCAGGAATTCGCGGAGAAATTTCTTCTCCTTTTTTTTTTGTTTTTCTTCTTCTCCAGCAGCCTTGATGAAGTTGACACTTTTCTTATTGATATAATGGCGATAAATGCAGAATGCCTAACAAATTTTTGGCACATCAGGTTGTTACCATTTCTGAAAATTGTCTTCTTAATAAATAACCTACCTATAATAATAATACCTAATAAATTACCAACTAATAACTAATAATAAATTACCATCTAATAACTAATAATAAATTACCAACTAATAACTAATAATAAATTACCAACTAATAACTGATAATAAATTACCAACTAATAACTGATAATAAATTACCAACTAATAACTAATAATAAATTACCAACTAATAAGTAATAATAAATTACCAACTATAATAACTAATAATAAATTACCAACTAATAACTAATAATAAATTACCAACTAATAAGTAATAATAAATTACCAACTAATAACTAATAATAAATTACCAACTAATAACTAATAATAAATTACCAACTAATAACTAATAATAAATTACCAACTAATAAATAATAGTAAATTACCAACTGATAACTAATAATAAATTACCAACTACTGTAATAATAAATTACCTTCTTCTTCCTCCGCCTTCTTTTCCGGCCTTTTTGCTGCTGTTGCTGATGCTGCTGATGATGATGATGGTGCTCGCCTTGATGTTATGTCTTCCTCATGATTGTCCTGCTGCGGGCTGCCTGGTCGGTAGGATGGCCTGTCCGTGCTACACGTGGCGGCTTGCTTCGCCAAGGAGGAGATCCTGAGGTTCCTCGTCCTCAAACGCGCCGACGTCGTGGCCCAGGGCGGTGTAAGTCACGATCCCTCACTCACTCATTCACACGCACACACACACACTCTCTTTCGTTTTTTTTTTTTCATTTCCATATTTGAGGGTCTCATTCAGTTGGTGTAGTTGGTCTGCCTGCCCACGCCTTAATAACAGCCGTCGTATAGTACGCAAAAAAAGTCGGCCCAGTTCTCATGTGTTATAACTATGAGTATCAACACCAAAGACGAGAAGTCCATGAAAAAGAAACCAGCACATGCCCGAGGAGAATGATGGAATTAATGTACCTTCAAGTTTGTATACAGTGGAATCTTGTAACAACAAGCTTGGACTGGGGACTTCAGAAAAAGTTTTTTGTAACAAGTAAGTTGTTATAATGAGGTTTTGAAAATTATTGACTGATTGGAAGATTGTTCTTTAAATTATAGACTTGCATATTTAGTCAATATCTTCCTTTTGTGGTGTTTTCAGATGTTTTTCAATTATGAAAAAATTTTGATCTTCAAAAAGAAATGGAATTGTTAATAAATAAAAAAAGACAATCTAAATAACAGGTTAGCACTAGCACACTTTCTTGACTCTAAGCTTTTTACAGCAATTCCTACAAAGATTTGCAAGGGTGATTGTTCCAAAATTGCTGACAATTTTTGCATCACCAAAAATAGATAGATTTGAATAGATACTCAAGTATACAAACCCTTCTTAACATGAGTATTGCTGGGCTCATTTTTTTTTTCATGGAACCACCTGAATGGAAAATGTGAGACTGTGCCTGCCTTCATTAAGGATTTGTCATTCAGAAATCATAACATGTTCCTTGAAAAAGTTTTTTATACTGGATTGGCAAGTTTGTTTTAATGAGACTTTCATAACATGTACCCTATAGTATTTCTGCCGGGACTTGGGAAAAATGGTGTTAACCCTTGTGTGGCAAAGTTGGGATATTTTTGCAAATTCTGTGCCACTGGGCATGGGGAATAAAAAAAAACCCAAAATTTTACCAAGGGCTAAGTCAGGAAAAAGTCCAAGATTTTTTTTTAATCCTGCAGAAAATTTTCAATGAAAATGCAAAAAAATCCCTGGCTGGGTGGCATTTTCTCCAGCATTCCTGGCATAGGATTTGCATGGGCTAGGATTTCCAATATCTTGGAAATGAAAGAAAATTTGCCTCCCAGATTTTTCCCAAATTAGTCCTCCTCAACCTGGTAGCATATGTCAGCAACCTTGGGTCAACCTCAAATGCGCCATCCCCCAGAAAAATCCCAACTCTGCTGTGCACTGAGAAAGAACCCTCTGCTGTCCAAGGGTTAAAATGAAAAAATTTGTTGTAATGGTATTTGTTGTAACAATATTTTACCGTACCTTTAACATGAATTATTATCCCTGTGTGCAGGCCAAGGCGTACACGCCGTTGCACCAGTGCTGCGCCCGACCACCGGCCAACACGTCCGTGGGCCTCATCCGCATTCTCCTCCTGGCCGGGCCCAAAGACCTGCGCTTCTTCCCAGATCAGGTGAGAGATAAGGTTGCTTCTGCCGCTGCCTCCATGATTCCTGGCATGATGATGACCTCATCCTCGTGGCTCCTAATGCCTGCAGTGAAATGCTCACGCAATAAAGTTGTGAATTGATAACCGAATTAATAACGAAGGAAACACGCATGCGAAAAAAACAGGTCACCGAAGACCAAAACACCCAAGACCCGTGGGAAAGTCACATGTTAATTTCAGAGATGAGTCCGACTCGGGCGACTCGTTTATACTGCACCTTCGTATGCATTCCCTGGATATCTCACGTGTCACATGCCGCATTTGCTTATTCGACCTGCTGATGATTGTGCCAGCAAATCTTTATATATACACAGTTCATACTGTAATACTGTACTTGTTGTCGTCCGGTACAAATATATGCATACGAGGGTTCTAACCAAAGTTCTGGTATTAGCAATGAAAATGGCTTACAGTTGACCTGAAACAATTTTTTTCTTTAGAAAAAACATATTCTTTGGCACATAAAAAAATAATCAGCCCTGTTTGACAAATTTTTTTGAATTTTTTTCATAATTCACCCTGGCAGAGTTTTGCTCTCCACTCAAAAGACGAGGCACCCTTTTTTGTTGTAGCCCAGCTTTCCCCTCAGAATTTTTAAAATAAGCTTGGCATTCTTTCTAAGGGTTGCCTCCAGGTCATTCAAGGCAATTCTGCCATTTTCATCAACATCTGCCTTCAAGTGAATTATGAAAAAAATTCAAAAAAATTTGTCAAACAGGGCTGATTATTTTTTTATGTGCCAAAGAATATGTTTTTCCTAAAGAAAAAAATTGTTTCAGGTCAACTGTAAGCCATTTTCATTGCTACTCTGAGAACTTTTGTTGGAACCCTCGTATACGTCCCTCAAAGATAACTCCAAATTGTCTCATTATGCTCATGGAATCCCCTGCATGCTGATTTGAGTCAGTCATCATCCCATTAGTGATGCAAGATCACTATATAGTAGATTCTCATTACAACGAACTCCCAGGGACCAGAAAAAAATTTGATATAACAAGAAATTTGTTATATTGAGATTTATATACTAATTTGCAGAAACAACACTTTAACATGTGAACAAGCATTTACTGCTTTGAATAGTCAGTGATTTTTCTCTGAGCAATATTTACAGAGTATCTTTGCCACAGAATTCACTAAGACATCTCCCAAATGCTTTTGGAACTTGAAAACATATGATCCTTCAACTAAAATAATTAAAAATTTTCAACAAATTTAACATCTTAAAATAAAACTCCACGCAAAAGAGCATTAGAATGAAATTCAAAACTTTTGGTGGCTCTTGGAGGCTCAGCTCCAAGTTTGCTCTATGCTTCCAGACTCCTTAGACAATATATAAATTAAACAGGCTATACTTATTTCATGAGCTTCCTGCTGTACATTAATATAACCAATTTTTAGCTTCCTGTTTTTATAACTCTGAGGGAAAAGCATATCCTGTCCACCATATACTGATGAGCCCCAGGGAACAGGGCATTGCACAAACATCCAGGCAAGAAAAATTCAACAATTAGAGCCAAAATTGGAAAAATAGTGGGAAATTTTATAAAATTGGGGACAAAAATTTGTTGTAACCAGAGAGCTGGTACCAAATTAATCGTTAAAACAAGAATAATTTAAACCACACCTTAAGGATAACTGTCAGGACTTGAAAGAAAAAATTGTTGTAGGCAAAAATTTGTTATAACAAGATTCGTTGTACAGTAATGATATTCTACTGTATTACACGCTATGCTGCTCTGATGCTGATGATTCAGATCGGCCAGTAATAATGACAGCGACAGCAGTTTCGTTTTCCAATACATTTTCTTTTCCGTCTCACGGACGAGGAAATGAACACAGAACAAGAATGAAAAGAAAAGTAAGGTGGGGTGTGCTGATTGGTCTTCTCCTTTCACACGTACGCATATAGAACGAGGACATTCCCTTGTTTGTGGCCACGGACGCCGGGAACGTGGCCCTGTGCCGAGAGCTGCTGTCCCAGGGCGCCGACTTGCAGCTAGCCATGCGGCGCAAGTCCAACCGGGACACCGTGTTGCACATGGCCGTGCGCCGACGGGACCTGGACCTGTGTCGTCTCTTTGTGGAGCACAAAGTTAAGATTGACGTGCAGAACGTGAGTGTACTTTACGAATCCGCAGAGCCATCATACTGTACATCACAGAACATAAATGCTACTGCATACGAGGGTTCTAACAAAAGTTCTTGGAATGAAAATGAAAATGGCGTCTGATCGAGTTTTAAAAAATTTATTCTTTAGGGCAAACATATTCTTTGGCAAAAAAAATCAGCCCTGTTTCAAAAAAAAAAAAAAGCTGCAGGAAGGGTGCCTCATCTGTTGAGTGTATGGCAAAACTCTGCCTGGGTGAATTTTGCAAAAAATTGTGAAACAGGGCTGATTTTTTTTGCCAAAGAATATGTTTGCCCTAAAGAATAATTTTTTTTAAACTCGATCAGACGCCATTTTCATTTTTATTCCGAGAACTTTTGTTAGAACCCTCATATATGCGGTCTCGGGTATGAATTGGAATTTGCAACGTGATGTTTCAAAGCTCTGGTGCTCTTCTTCCCCTTTCATTCTCCTTCTGTAAATTTACATTGTGCCTCCCAAAAATCAGGCCGATGGACAAAGCCCGCTCCACATTGCCGCCAGCGAGGGCGACGAGGCCATCGTCAAGTTCCTGTACACGCTGCACGCCAACGCCTCGCTGCCCGACAAAGAAGGTGAGCTTGATAGATGACGGTTCAATGATTGAATGTACAGTATTTTTATAGATTTGTTTATCTATTTATTTATGTAAACAGACAGAACCCCACTGCACTTGGCAGCTGAACGGGGCCACCCGCAGGTCGTGGAGCTGCTGGCCGAGCGGTTCAAGGCGTCCGTGTTCGACCGGACGAAAGACGGGTCCACGCTGATCCACGTGGCGTCCCGCAACGGGCACCAGGAGACGGCCCTGGCCTTCCTCAGGAAGGGTGTGCACCTCCACATGCCCAACAAGGTACCGTACTCTATACAAAATATCGATATTCTCTGATGATGATGGGGCATCATGGCATGTAATGTTCTGTATATACAGTATTAAGGCATATAGATACAGAACTGCACCTATTTCATTCATGGTTTACATACACACAGACACAAACACACACATTGAATCATTATTTAAATTATTGCATCCTGCATTATTTCCTTATTCATGCAAACAGCTCTTCAGACCAGCAGCTTAGTGGGAAAAGTTGCCTTGCAAATTTTTTGTTGTTGAAAGTTTTCACTCAAATGGTTCTTATAACCATTCTGTGGCACTTGGAACCATAAAACTACATACGTTTTAAAAGAGAATTGAAGGCACATATTTTATGCTTTTTTCTTCATTGTCACAGCTTAATTTACTATGTAGCTATTCCAAGTCCAAAATTGGTTCATTTTTTTGGCCCACCTCATCTATAAAATTGTAAAATATATATGTATATATGTAAAATTTGTCCCAATGCCGTGTGTGGCTGGGCACCCTCAGCTAGAAATTTGATCAATTTCTCAATTTGAAAATTCATCCCAAATTTTCTGTTCAACCAAACAAAACCATTTTTACAGCGTGAATGCAAAATGGAGTTCAGCACATAATACTTTTTTTTTACTTGAAAAACAATACTAGTTGAATATTACAATATTACCATTTTCAAGTGCCTCAGTTGACATTTTTTATGGTACTGTATGCCCTCTTCCATGTGTGATCTGATGGAAATATCTCCAGTGCCCAGGAATGGCTGGGCACCCTGTTTGCCTATCCAGTATTGGTAGTAGTACATTTAAAAATCTTGCACATGATGCCAGGGTTGGCCGGGACATTTACTTTTACATTCAAAAGAATTGAAAATTGAAAAAAGTATCCTCCCAAAAAGTTGACAAAATTTTTTCCTGGATGTGGTGTCACTTGCCCAGGTGTGGCTGGGCACCCTCCCCTATAGTATATATATATAAATGTATATGTATAAATATAATCCTGCTGACCAACCTTTTGTTGCACTACATGTATGTATAGTAGAGTTCAATATACAACATGCGTTGTCAGTATAGTAGAAGATGATGACAGGTGTAGTCTGGTGCTGTTGCACAACATTATGGCCCACGTATACGTTAACAGCGTGCTACTCCTCAGGCTATGCAGCAGTAGCAGCAGCAGGGGATTATTAATGGTCATCTGCACGCAACTGCTGCTGGCGTTGCTGCTGCTTTTGGTTTAGCTTCTTCCCTTCCAAGCGTGATGCAAGCATGTATACTCGGGTACTGGCACACGCAGCGCAGCATGCAGAAGAAGCTGCTGAGCGCGCGGTTTTTTTTGTTTGTTTTTTTTTTCCATCCAGTTTTGCTCTGCCGCGCTGCTGACCTGTTTGTTTCTTCATCATTTCCCTTTCTCATCCGTCCCACACCTCTTTCACTGGAGGTGGCAACACCAGTAGTACATGCAAATGCCTCATTTGCGCAGTGCACGGACTGCACATGAGAATATGTGTGCTGTTTAATGTGCTGCATGCATGGGCCGCCACCCTGTACTCAATGCATGATGATGATGATGATATTGGTCCAGGAATCAACAAAGGGTAAGATAAAAGGAAACACAAATCAATGAGAGAATCCTCTTGTCCTTCCTCTGGCAGGTGAGAGCTTCAAGTTAAGTCTTCCTGCCAGTCTCTCTCCTTTCTTTTTCCTCTCTTGTCTTGCCAGTGGTTCACTGAATTTTGGTAAATTGGCCACACAGCAGAACTTTGGCTATTTGCACATCTTTTTCCACTTGCCTGAGTCACACCCTGGCAAATTCCTTTGTCCATGTGGGGGACATATTGTGGGACCCAATAAAAGCCACCTCTTTGGTCACTGCTGGTCAATTGGGTGTTGTGGCCAAAAGAACCCCTGGAAGGGGTTGCGCAGATGTTGTTTGTGTGAGGCTGCTGATAGTGTCCTTAATTGGCACTTGCACTGACAATAAGATGCCTGTGCACATACATGCACAGTTGGGCATCACCTGTAGGATAGAAAAGCAACCACTCAGTCATTGAGTTCAAAGTCATGGCAGAGTGAAGCTGGTTTTGGAGGTGGCCATCACTTGGTCACTTTTTTATAGTTGGTCATTCCTGGCCTTTGGCTTGCAGTTGCACCCTTGTTTGCCAGAGTAAATCCCTCCTTTTGGCTGTTGAATTGGCATTTGGTGCCCATGTCTGAAAAGTGAAGAAAAAACATATGTGTATACCCAGCCTGCAGATATTACTGGTGTTTGTGCACTGCCTTCATTGCAGGCCTTTGGGAAAGGTCACACTGTGGAAAGGCATTCCCAAATTTTGTGGACCTGGTGGGGCTCTGCTGCCCACATCCCAGCATTGTGCTGAGGACCTTGCTGTGGATAGTTTTGCCTCAATGCAACCACTTATTGTGGGGTCCTTGGCCTGGTGCCTTTTTATGGTTCCCTTGGTTGACAGCATAATTGGAGCCGGACAAGATAAAATTGACCGAGTGCATGACCATGCTCTTTGGAGCTCATGGTTATGTACTCCTTCCTTTTCAGATTTCCATTGCAACCCACAGAAAAACATACCATGAACATCTCCAAACCCAATACTGGTAGAAAGATAAAGAGTGCATTGCTTTGTGACTCATTCTGCTGGGCGTTGGAAGCTTGTACCACCTAAGTGGGGAGCTATTCTTTCTGTGACCCCACAACTGGAGTACACTGGGGTCAAAACTGGTGTACATGGGCTATTCTAGGGTTACAAGCATGCACCTCTGTAGATGAAATTTTGCTACCATTCCAGGGCTACAGTTGGTGCACAAATGTTACATAACAGGAGCATTGCACAAATGCACCAACTGTAACCTTGGTGTATCTTATTTGTTACAAATGTGACCCTGAGTGATCCTGGTGTGAACACACAATTGGTTCACATTAGGGATATGCATGTGCAGAAGAACTTCAGGTGCACAGCAGGGTCACTGTGTGGAAATACATGCATATACTAAGTGTGCACCATTTTCACCACTCAGACACAAGAGGACCACCAGCTGTTGTCATCTGTTGTAGGATGGACCCTTCCCAGAAACCTGAGCTGAATTGCAAAGACTAGGACCTGATAAAGACCCCCTGAATGTATTCCAAGGTTGCCCCATCCACTGGTGAAGGTATTGGCTCTACACCAGGATTGTATGCTTTTTAACAGTCTCCTTGCTCTCCTCAGATCATCTTGGTAGGGTCTCCCTACAATGAGGACATATGTTTCCTGAACTCATGTCCTGAACTGACATTGAGGAAAAGAGTTTTTCAAGACAGCCTTTGGGTGGGTTTAATGCTAAGGCCCCTGATGGCAATGCATCAGTGGATATGGTGGTTCAGCTTGTGCCCTCCTCCAGCGCCTGCATCATGCTGTCCTCTAGCCACTCTGAGGCTACAAGGGACAATTTCTCTTAGTTGATATCACAATGGTTGCTGCTGTTGAGTGCACTGAGATCCTGAGGGGTGCATTGGAGGTACAGGCAGTAGCCAACAATACATGCAGAGTACTACTGGTGTACAGTCAAACCCCATTAAGATGCCCTCTGATAAAGCGCCACTCTTGGCAACTGCCAAAATTTCAAATGAAACAAATCTCCTCTATGTTAAATTTTATAGAAAATCTTGATAAGACGCCATCTGCCAGCATTAGTGATGGAACAAAAGTGCTGTTTCCAATTAGTTTTGTCTTTGTTACGATGCCAAAATTGGGGTAAAATTATAATTTCTGCCAAGGATCTTGTATTTGTAAGGAAAATAATAACAATGATCATTTTGTTGAAAATTATATTAACCTAATCTTAAAATTTGAATAAATTGATGCAGCAAAATTAATTTTCTGAAAGAGTAATCCATTGATTACAGCAATAATCTTTGGAAAATCACTGAAGTTTCTTACATAACCTATATCTCTTCGACTTTTGGAGGAAAATTGAGTATTTTTGATCAAATAATTAGGATTAAATATTCAATAAACTGCCAACCTCTTTGTTAAATTAGTTTTCTCTTTGTTACAATGCCAACATTGGAGTAGAATTATAATTTCTCTCAAGGATCTTGTATTTGTAAGGAAAATAATAATAATGATCATTTTGTAGAAAATTATATTGACCTAATCTCAAGATTTGAATGAATTGATGCAGCAAAATTTATTTTCTGAAAGAGTAATCCATTGATCACAGCAATACTCTTTCTAAAATTACTGAAGTTTCTTACATATCCTGTATCTCTATGACTTCTGGAGGAAAATTGAGTATTTTTGATCAAATAATTAGAATTGAATATTCAATAAACCACCAACCTCTTTAAACCACCAAAATTGCTCTGGACAAATGGTGACATCTTATTGTGGTTTTACTGTACAAACCAGAGAGAAAGAAAGAAGTAAGAGAGAAAGAAAGATAAATACCAGCAGCAGTTGGAGGCTGCCAATACTGCAACACCAGCACCATGCACCACCACATTGTAGCCGGTGACTGTGCTGCATGCTGAGTGCTGTGTGTTTTTGTCAATTTTTACAATGAGAGAAGCAGCGCGTGCATGTGTCCAGCATATACTACACAGACACCGGTTTGATCAATATCGAGGAAGAGGAAGAAGCAAGCAGCTTATATCCGTCGACGTCCTTGCCTGGCTGCACTGTATATCACAGCTCAACACTCACTGGTGTTGCTTCTCAAAACTCTATACATCAGTACAGAATATTCGCTTAGCGTGGGACATGGTTGTATTTTTACCAATGCAGTATGGACTGTGGATGGATTGCAGTTTATACGCATTGTGCATCATAGCTGCTCATGCTGATATTAATTCAGTACAGGAGCATTGAATGCAGTTTTTTATGAACGTATATAAGACAAGAAATATGCCACTCATGCTGCTGCGCATAATTTGCATACAAAACAAGGTCTTGTTACTCCCCTTTTCTGCTGCTGTATGTGCATCAAGCATGGCGAAGATCAAGCAAATGGTACTGTAATGTAATTTGGCACATACAGTAATACAGCATAAAGTAGGCATTTCTTTGGAATTGCCCTCGTTAAACTCTCGCCTTCGCCATCGGACCCATCATCCAACTTTCAACCGTACACATGACATGAAATGCGAATCTCATGTCTTGCATATGCTGGTCCTCAACATCATACAGTATTTTAGGGATTATTTTAATTTTTAAAACTTGATGTACCGTATACAGTACAGTGAAACCCCCACTTGCGGACACCTAAACCTGCGCACAATTCGACATAGGGACACTTATTTTCTAATAAAAAATTAATAAAATAGGCCTGACATGAGGACACTTTTTCAACATAGGGGCATTCTGTTATAAAATTGCAAATACATTTCAGGCCAAATTAAGAGAAACAGATATTTCCAGCCCTAAAATTGATGCAAGAAAAGTTTTTGGGCATTTCTCTCACCAATTCACTATCCATTGAGCTAATTTAAAAAAATTACCTACAGCATAGAGGGACTTCCTTCTCTCTTTCTCACTTTAGTGTTATTTTTACAGAGAATGCCAACATTCCTACGTTCTGTACAGAGGTATCAGTATTCAATTCCCCAAATGTCCATATTGTGTTGAAATCAGCTTAAATTGGGAGACAATTTTTATTTTCATCGAATTATGGTGAGTATTTTGTTCATAAAACACCAATTAAAATTTATATAATGTAAGTCCAAGGGAAAATGAGACTCAACTTAAGGACTTGGGGAAACTCTAGAATTCTAGATGCACCAATTATGTCCACATCTGGGGGTTTCACTGTATATTCTATATTACGGGAGTGTGATGCAATAACTGAATAACAGACTCACATTTTTTCAGCATGTATCGTTTCTCTGGTGAAAGTAATTTCCCCACAGTTTTTTTTTTTTCTCTACCATGCAGCTATAGAGGGTTGCTGCTGCTGGGTCGGCCTGGTAATGTTACCCTGTCAAACGAGTCTCACACCCTGATAATCATGGGCTCTTCTCCTTCAATCAAATCAGAATCACGCTCCGGCGGCAAACAGCCTCGACCTCGTTTGCAAACGAATGCATCCAGCAGGGTCATGAAGACCGGGGTTTTTTTGACTCGATAAAAGACACACAGAAAAAATATCAAATATAATCACAATACTACTGTACCTTTCAACTCTGCGGTATCATTAAATCCCTTGTACATGGCCGGAGCTATACGAGGGTTCTGTAACGAAGGTTCTCGGAATGAAAATTAAAATGGCGTCTAATCGAGCTAAAAAATAAATTATTTTTTAGGGGAAACATATTCTTTGGCACACACAAAAAAAATCAGCCATGTTTGACAATTTTTTTTTATGTTTTGCAAAATTCACCCTGGCAGAGTTTTTCTATCCATTCAACAGATGATGTGCCCTTCCTGCAGGTTTTGTTGTTGTTGTAGCCCAGCTTTCTCCTCAGAATTCTTTAAATCAATGTGGCATTAATACCAAGGGTTACCTCCATAGGTCTTTAAAGGCAATTCCGCCATTTTCATGGACAGCCGCCACTTAACTCTGCCAGGGTGAATTTTGCAAAACATAAAACAAAATTTTTGAGCAGGGCTGAATTTTTTTTGTGCCAAAGAATATTTTTCCTCTAAAGAAGAAATTTTTTCAGCTCAATTGAACGCCATTTTCATTTTCATTCCAAGAACTTTTGTTAGAAGCTTAGAACCTTCGTACATAGGGTTGTTTTTGGTGGCCGCTGAGAAAATGAGAAAGGATAAAATTTGTGTGTATACAGTATGGGTTGTACAAAAATAAATATTGAAAACCGAAAAGCCTAAAACAAATGATAATGCAGAAGCACATGCACTGTACTACTGTATATGACTTGTTTAATTTATTTTCAAAATGTGAAGATGGAAGGTGTTGATTCATCCCCGTGGTGTTTCACACTCATCCTTCCATTCAATGTAGATGAAAACATCAGGTGTACCACAGGTCCTAAGACATAATTGAAAACTTTTAATTTAATCTCGTCTTCTTTTGACTGTTGAAAGCAACACAAAAACAAGAATTCTTGGTTCTTTTTTGGGTATTTTTACTCGCGTTTTAAGAATGTCTAGTTTCCTAAAACTCTTGGAAATGTTTTTCTTCTTCTCTTCATTAACATGTTTGAAACAAGTGCGGCCCAGAAGAATGCGCTGTACTGTATGTATATAGGATCCAGGTTCTTATACTGCCCAAGTGGGGAGCTATTCTTTGTGTGACCCACAAATGGTGCACACTAGGGTCACAATTGGTGTACATGGGCTATTCTGGGGTTACTAGCATGCGCCTCTGTAGAGAAAATTTTGCTGCCATTCATGGGCTACATTTGGTGCTGAAATGTTTCATAACAGGAGTAACACACAAATGCACCAACTGTAACCTTGGTGTAACTTATTTCTTTACAATTGTGACCCTGAGTAATCCTGGTGTGAACACACAATTGGTGCACAGTATGTGTTGTATAAAAATAAATATTGAAAACCGAAAAGCCTAAAACATATAATAATGCAGAAGCACATGCACTGTATATGACTTGTTTAATTTATTTTCAAAATGTGAAGATGGAAGGTGTTGATTCATCCCCGTGGTATTTTACACTCATCCTTCGATTCACTGTAGATGAAAGCATCCGGTGTACCATAGGTCCCAAGACATAATTGAAAACTTTCAATTTAATCTCATCTTCTTTCGACTGTTGAAAGCAATACAAAAACAAAAATTATTTGTTCTCGTTTGGGTCTTTTTACTCGCGTTTTAAGAATTTCAAGTTGCCTATAACTCTTGGCAATTTTTTTTTCTTCTTCTCTTCATTTGCATGTTTGGGACAAGCGTGGCCCAGAAGAATGCGTTGTACTGTATATGTACAGGATGATTAGGATCCAGGTTCTTATATTGCCCAAGTGGGGAGCTATTCCTTGTGAGACCCACAAATGGTGCACACTGGGGCCACAATTGGTGTACATGGGCTATTCTGGGGCTACAAGCATGCACCTCTGTGGACAAAATTTTGCTACCACTCATGGGCCACATTTGGTGCAAAAATGTGACATAACAGGAGTATCACACAAATGCATCAAGTGTAACCTTGGTGTAACTTATTTGTTTACAATTGTGACCCTGAGTAATCCTGGTGTGAACAAACAATTTGTGGACATTAGGGATATGCATGTGCAACAGAAGAACTTTGGTACACTTCACATGCACAGCAGGTTAACTGTGTAAAATTACAAACATATCCTCAGGGTGCACATATTTCCCCACTTGGGTGCAGATGTGTGGTAACAAAAATGGCCTCTTTGAACTTACTGCATATAAGTGTGCTTGCTAGTGCTGTATCAGCATGTATTGTGTACAGCAATGTATACTGCATTTGCCTTCTGCATGGAGTTGGATCATGTACATGATGGGTCTTTAAAAGTTGTGGAAAAAAATAAATTGAGACATTACGTTAGTGAAGGTATGTATGAGTATAGGGCCAGTGTGCAAGCAGTACAGTGTTCTGTACTGAGAAAGAATATACAGTGAGACCCCTCAATGCAGACATATTTGGTGCATCAAGAGTGTTCCTAAGTTGAATTGTCCCTAAGTTGAGTCTTGTTTTGCTATATACTTACAGTGTATAATTTTTAATTTGTGTTTTATGGAAGAAATGTTCTTCAGAATTCCATGGAAAAATTTTGTTTGCCAATTATATTTGATTCAGTAAATATATTTCCAACCCAATAAGAACATTTGGAACATTGAATAGTATACCACTGTATAATTCATTGAAATGTTGGAATCTGTAAAAATGACATCCAAGTCACAGAAAAAGAAGGAAGTCCCTCCATGCTACACATAATTTTTTCAAGTTAGCTGAATGGGGAAGTAATGGGAAAAGTGCCAAAGAATTTTTCTTTCATAAATCTTAGGGTTGGAAATATCTCTTTCTTGCAATAAAGCCTAATTAAAATCAAGTTTCCTAAAATGTATTGGCAATTTTATCATGCAATGTCTTCATGTCAAGTCAGTGTCCCTATGTCAGGCCTTTTTTATGATTTTTTTTACTGAAAAATAAATGTCCCTAAGTCAAATTATCCCCATGTCAAGGTGTCTGCATGTGGGGGTCTCACTGTACTGTATATATACACTTGCACAAGAAGCGCTGATGAGAAAAACGCAATGGGCGTGAGGAATTTTGTCAACTTGGCCAGGCAGTCATAATGAATGCTGAGACACACGACAGGTGGCATGCGAGTCATCAGGTCAGAATCATCGCTGGGCGGGCCACTCCTTTGTAATTCAATCACTCCGTCTATACTGCATACATACAGAATTGAGATACAATATACAGTACTGTATATACAGTGAATGGACAAGGTAAATTTGCACACGAAGTCCGTCCTCATTGCTCTTACTGTACAGTGTACTTTGTGCAGTATATGCAACGGGGGTGCATGTGAGTGCTGCTGCAACAGCATAGGATGAAGGTCAACATGACCCATCACCAGCAGAAATGAAGGAGGAATAAATAATAACGGGCGGGTGGACACTCTGCTGCTGCATGAGCTGTACTTTCGGTCTCGCTGATGATGATGGGATGTAAGGGGGTTTTTTTACAATCAGGCAAGGCAGAAAAAGAATCTTGACACTGTTAAACATGTAGGTATGTACAGGAGTAAAAGCACGCACACCCCTGATGTTTTATTCCCTGTAGTTTGTACACTAAACCTACAGTAGAGTGAGACCTCCAAGATGTGGACATAATTGGTGCATCAGTAGTGTCCTTGAATGGTCTTGTTTTCCCATAGACTTACATTATATTATTTTTAAGTGGTGTTTTGTGGAAGAAATATTCTTCAGAATTCCATTAAAAAAATGGTTTGCCAATTGAATTTGATTCAGTGAATATCTTTTCAACTCAATAAGAACATGTGGAGCATTGAATAGTAGTGATTGAACTGCTTTGAAGTGATTAAATGTCTTTGAGGGGATTTGGGTTGAGTTGGGAGGGGGTTTGGATGTGGATATCTTGATTGTACCTTGTGAACGCTGAAAAGTGGCAAATGAAGTTTTCTGTTCATTCATTCATTGAATAGTATGCCATTGTACAGTTCATTGAAATGTTGGCATCTGTAAAAATAAAATCCAAGTCACAAAAAGAGAAGGAAGTCCCTCTGTGCTACAGGTAATTTTTTTTTAATTAGCTGAACTGATGGGAAAGTGATGGGAAAAGTACCAAAGAATTTTTCTTACATAGATCTTAGGGCTGGAAATATCTATTTCTTGCAATTTTTAAATTAGCTGAACGGATGGGAAAGTGATGGGAAAAGTACTAAAGAATTTTTCTTATATAGATCTTAGGGCTGGAAATATCTGTTTCTTTCAATTTTTAAATTAGCTGAAAGAATGGGAAAGTGATGGGAAAAGTACCCGAAGAATTTTTCTTACATAGATCTTAGGGCTGGAAATATCTGTTTCTTGCAATTTTTAAATTAGCTGAACGGATGGGAAAGTGATGGGAAAAGTACCAAAGAATTTTTCTGACATAGATCTTAGGGCTGGAAATATCTGTTTCTTGCAATTTTTAAAATTAGCTGAATGGATGGGAAAGTGATGGGAAAAGTACTAAAGAATTTTTCTTATATAGATCTTAGGGCTGGAAATATCTGTTTCTTGCAATTAAGCCTAAAGAAAGGCAATTTTCCTAAAAATTTATTGGCAATTTTATCATGCAATGTCCTCATTTTGAGTCAGTGTCCCTATGTCAGGCCTTTTTTATGATTTTTTTTTCATTGACAAATAAATTTCCTTATGTCAAGTTGTCCCCATGTCAAGGTGTCCGCATGTGGGGGTCTCACTACAGATTGATGACTCTTTGTAATTGGTTATTCTCGTGACATTGCAGAAGGGCTGGCGCAGTTTGCACGTCGCTGCAGAAAGAGGACACGTGAACGTCGTCAACGCCCTGCTGCAGAAGGGCGAGCAAGTGGACTCCCTGACAAACGTACGTGAGACCTTGTTTCCGTTTATCGTCATCCATGTCATCCTGTCTGCGTGTACAATATATACTGTACGTGCAAGTACAATGCAGTACTGCATCTAAACAGTGAAGAAGCCTACGCAGGACCGTCTTATGCAATCATGCAGATACATAGCGTATACTGTGTAGAATACACATACGAGTATGTACAAGCAGGAGCCGTGTTCATACGACGACGGCTACGACCTCTTTTGCTGAATCTCTTCTATAGGCGGAGACGAGAATAACATTTGTCTTTTTTTTCTCGAGTATTGATGACTTCGTTCCTTACTATTATAGGACCTTGCGTGTACAGTATCCTGTATACAAGTATATGTAGCCTATCATTTTCTTTCGGATGCAGCCATGATGATGATGATGATGCATGTACGTATGTGTGCAGGATCGCCTGACCCCACTGCACGTGGCCGTGCTGTCCGGCAAGCCCGCCGTCGTGGAGTCGCTGCTCGGGCACGGCGCCCAAGTTGAGCTCAAGGGTAAGACGTTTAGAAAGAGGCAAATAAGGAAGAAAAAATATATGAATACAGTGAGACCCCAAGATGCAGATGTATTTGGTGCATCAAGAGTGTCCCTAAGTCAAGTCTCATTTTCCCTTAGACTTACTTTAAATGATTTTTAAATTGATGTTTTATGCACAAAATATTCACCATAATTCCATGAAAATAAAAATTTGTCTCGCAATTTAAACTGATTCCAATCAATATATTTCAACACAATATGGGCATTTAGGGAATTGAATACTGATACCTTTGTATACAATACACAAAAATATTGGCATCCTCTGTTAAAATAACATTCAAGTAAAAAAGAGAGAAAGAAGTCCCTCTATGCTGGAGGTATTTTTTTAATTAGCTAAATGGGTGGTAAATTGGTGGAAGAAATGCCCAAGAACTTTTCTTACTATCAATTTTGGGGGGGTTGGAAATTTCTGTTTCTTGTAATTTGGCCTGAAATGTATTTGAAATTGTGCAACAAAATGTCCCTATGTTGATTCAGTGTCCTCATGTTGGGTCTTTTTTATTTATTTTTCATGAGAAAATGAGTGTCCCTATGTTGAATTGTCCACAGGTTGAGGTATCCGAATGTGGGGTTCTCACTATGGTACTGGCAAATGTATATACAATATATTTTTACAGTTAATATATACATGTATATATCTGTATGTACATATCAGGTGGCAAGAGCCTGGAGGCGCCTCTTCACCTGGCCGTGCAGACCCCCGACGGCGACAAGTGCGCCGAGATGCTCATCAAGTGTGGAGCCAACGTGCGGGCGAGGACGGAGGACCTGCGCACGCCTCTGCACATTGCAGCACGAGCGGGCAACATCCGGTGTCTGGCCCTGCTGCTCAACGAGGGGGCAGAGCCGACAGACAAGACGCAGGTTATTATTGCACTATATGTATACTGTATACAGTACTCTGTCTATGTGTACTGCATACATATACAGTATATTGAGGTAGAATCTCATTTTAAAAAATCTGGTTAAAACAAATTTGTTGATGTAACAAATTTTTTTCTTGGTCCTAGCAGTTTCCCATTGGTGTAATGTTATAAAAATTTTTTTATAACAAAGTAATTTTAGGCTGTAATCTCATTATACCAAATTTTTTCCATGATTATGTGCACAGCCCATATAGGGAATGCTCAAGAAATGGCAGAAATTGAAGGAAAAATTAAAAGATGCAGCATTACAAATTCATAAAAAAAATCTTCATGCAAAGAAAACTTGCTATCCAAAAAATACACAACAGCTAGGACATATTTTTTTAAATTCTTTAGCGCATCCATTTTAGAATATGCCTTTTTCAAATAAACAGTATGTTAGAAGAATGTTCCTCTATTTTAAAAAGAGCCATGAGTGGATAAGTTGATTGAGAAGGAAATGGAGCATGTTTACCATACATAATTTTGTTTTCATTTTTCATGACCAGCACTACTCCAGTACAAATGTTTGTTTATTTTAAGGAGAGTAATTTTTATATTAATGGATTTCTCTTCATTTCATCAGAGGTAATAAATAATTATGCTAGGTCTTGCATTCTGGGGTTTAGAAGCATTTCAAAGTATGTATTCCCCATTTCCATTAAAATTGCAGTCTTAAATGTGCTAAAAATCATTCATCTTGATACAGCAAATTTTTTTTTACAACAAATTTTTTCTCAAATCCCAAGGAGTTTATTGTAACAAGATTTTACTATATATAAACAGGTGAACCTTGATAACTCGAACCTCCCAAAGTCAAATACCCCCCTAAGTCAACTTTAACTCGATCCTCCCAAAGTCAAATACCCTCCCCCCCCCCCAAGTTGAATTTTTTTTCAGGTCCCATTTGAATCCCCTTAGATCCAATAGAGTAAAAACCTCCCTAAGTCAAAAGCTTTTCCCCTCAAACCTCCATAAGTTGAATTTTTGTGGCCTGTTGACCATTATTTTCTTGAATAAAGAAAAAAATCCATAAATTTATAAGTTTTAAAGGAAGTGAAAGACTCAATTGGGCAAATGAACCCCTGCCTTTAAGTTCAGCAGCCTTTTAACTCATTTAAGAGGTCATTTAAGCCCCAAAATATTGCCGTTGACATTTTTTGAAGTTTCCCAGAAAATGGCGGGGCCTTTTCTTGTACTTCCAATGTATATAATTCAAAACCTCTCTAAGTCGAATTTTTTCAGTTCCCTTGAAATTCGACTTAGAGAGGTTTGACTTATGTATATATATATATGTATACTGTATATGACAATGAAAGAAATGAGAATACAGTACATCCTTCCTCCTCCTTATTCCTCCTCCTCCTCCTCCTCCGCATCCGAATAACATATGCTGCAGAATGGAGACACCGCTCTGCATTTTGCCTGCACCGAGTGCCATCTGCCGGCCGTGACCGCCTTGCTGGACCATGTGAATAAGCAGCAGCGAGGCAATGGCAATAACGCGGATGCCGCAGCAGCAGCAGCCCTGTCGGCCTTGGTCAACACGCAGAACGCCAAGGGAGAGACGGCAGCCCACCTTGTGGCACAGCAAGTGCCTCGTCATTCATCGCCGCCGACGACGCAGGACGACGTACTGGATGATGAGCATCAACAAAAGCTGCCAAATAAGGTAGACGTCAATGACGACGACGACGACGATCCAGCGCGGAAGATCATGCGACTCCTGCTCGACGCCGGGGCTGACGTGGGCACGCTTTGCACGCGACAGGTACATTGTTGTGTGTACGCGTCGAGTATTTTTTCGTCTCCTTATTCTAATGTGATTTCTTTTTTTTTCGGTTCCCCAAAGTATCAATTCGATATGAGGCGACGCCCGTCAACAGCAACAAAATTCATTCTGTGACGACTAATTAATTAATTAATTCATGTCAGGATTTCCACCTAGCTGTATACGAGGGTTCTAACAAAAGTTCTCTGAGTGGCAATGAAAATGGCCTACAGTTGAGCTAAAAAGTTTTTTTTCTTTCGGGAAAACATATTCTTTGGCACACAAAAAATATCAGCCCTGTTGGAAAAATTCAAAAAATTTGCAAAAAAGGGCTGATATTTTTTTGTGTGCCAAAGAATATGTTTTCCCGAAAGAAAAAAAATTTTCAGAATTTATACGAAAATGGCCTACAGTTAAGCTGAAATTTTTTTTTTCTTTCGGGAAAACATATTCTTTGGCACACACAAAAGTATCAGCCCTGTTTGAAGATTTTTTGCATTTTTCCAACAGGGCTGATATTATTTTGTGTGCCAAAGAATATGTTTTCCCGAAAGAAAAAAAAAGTTTTCAGCTCAACTGTAAACCATTTTCATTGCCACTCAGAGAACTTTTGTTAGAGTCCTCATATGGTGGATATGAAGAAGGAAAAGAGACAATAATACACTGTACCGTAAATAAACACCTCCACTGCGAACATGAATCTGAACAAAGATCTCTCCAATGACCCTTGTCAAGAATTACTGGAACACGGGATTTTTTTTCTTTTGAAGACAAAGAATGCATCAAATAAATTCATCTTCCCGGATTTGGTGTGTAATAGTGACGCTACAACAGTCCTGTTCGGCTCGGCTGAATTCGTTGAGACTTTCCTGGCATCCCTGCTAAAACATTTTTGGGGATATTCATTCATTAGCGGGGTGGACGCATGAAATGAGAATCATGAAGTCGTCGACGTTATTGAAACTCCCTTGTTTTATGCTGTACTGTACTGTACTGTACGAGTGTAGTATAAGTATAGTGAATTATTGTATATTGTCATCACTCCTGACATATATGTGCAGCAAAAGTTCATGGAAATCACGAAGCGTTGCGCATACGTATCCTTTCTTATTTTTTGTGTATCCTTATAGGTACTGTTCGTACAGTACAAGACATAAAGTACCGGACTCGAAAATATTATTCGAGTAAGTGCTATCTCTCATAAAACAGGTGTAACCCGACTATTGATTGCTGATTAATCAAGTTATACATGTACAGTGAGACCCCCATGCAGATGCGGACATAATTGGTGCATCAAAAGTGTCTGTAAGTTGAATTGCCCCTAAGTCAATTCTTGTTTTCCCAAAGACTTACATTGTGTAATTTTTTAATTGGTGTTCTATGGAAGAAATATTCTTCAGAATTCCATGAAAAAAGGTTTTTTTCCACTTGAATTTGAATCAGTCATTATTTTAAAAACCTAGTAAGAACATTTGGAGCATTGAATAGTATGCCAGTGTATAGTTCATTGTTGGCATCTGTAAAAATGACATCCAAGTCACAGAGAGAGAAGGAAGTCCCTCTGTGCTACAGGTAATTTTTTTGAAGTAGCTGAATGTATTAGAAAGTGATGGGAAAAGTACCAAAGAATTTTTCTCACACAGATCTTAGGGTTGGAAATAATAGTAAAAGTCAATTTTCTTGAAATTGTAATTGGCAATTTTATCATGCAATGTCCTCATGTCAAGTCAGTGTCCCTATGTCAGGGAATTTTAATTTTTTTTATTTATCTGGAAAATTCAACGTAGGGACATTTATTTTTTAATGAAAAAGGCCTCACATACGGACACTGACTCAGCATGAGGACATTGCATGATAAAATTGCCAAACAAAAACTTAGGAAAATTGACTTTTATTAGGCTTAATTGCAAAAAGCAGATATTTCAAACCCTGAGATCTATACTAAAAAAAAGTATTTGGTAATTTTTCCCATCACTTTCCCATCCATTCATCTAATTTAAAAACTCATGTATAGCAGAGAAGTCTCTTTGTGGCTTGGGTGCTATTTTTACAAATGCCAACATTTCAATGAAATTTCTGATTCGGCTGAAAAGAAATTCACTAAATAAAATTCAAGTGCCAAAAAAGTTTTTTTTCATGAAATTCTGAAGAATATTTCTCTCATTAAATCCCAATTAAAAATTATACAATGTAAGTCTATGGGAAAACATGACTCAACTTAAGGACAGTTCAACTTAGGGAAACTGTTGATGTCTGCCTCTGGGGGTCTCACTGTGCATATAAAGTACTATGTACAGTTCTACATGTACTGTATATGATGACTTCAATATACAGTGCTGAACACCTGTATTTTATGTATATAGAGCCGGGAGACGGCCCTCCATTACGGCGCCCGGGCCGGCAACGCGCCTGTGCTGGGCGAGATGCTGTCCTTGCTGCAGCAGGAGGGCCGCGGGGCCCGGCAGTCGTCCCTCCTGCGCACGGCCAGTGTGAACCGGCAGTCCACCCAGGGCTGGTCCCCGCTGTTGGCTGCGGCCGACGCGGGCCACGTCCGGGCTGCTCGCATCCTGCTCGACCACCACGCCCGCGTCGACGTGTTCGACGCCGAGGGACGAGCAGCGCTGCATCTGGCGGCGGGCCGAGGCCACGCGCCGCTCTGCGACCTCTTGCTGGACCACAAGGCCTTCGTCAACGCCAAGGTGATGACGGGCCAGACGGCGCTGCACATGGCAGCCACCGGCGGCTTCAACGACCTCGTGCGGCTCCTTGTTGTGAGGCACAATGCCATGTTGGAAGCACTCACGCTGGTGAGACTGAGCTTCCTTTATTGATGAGAGATTGTGGAACAATAAGTATACCGTATAAAGCGATTCTCTTTCATCATGTACCAGTTGAACCTCTCTAAGTCGAATTTCAAGGGACCAGCAAGAGAATTTGACTTAGGGAGGTTTTAACTTGGGGAGGTTTTGAATTTATCTACAAATAAAGGCCGTTTTTTGTTGGGAAACATATAAAAATTGCTCAAAATTTTGAATTGTAATCTTCTGAGGCTGAAATTGCTTCTTAAATGAGTTGAAAGCATACTGAACTTGGAGGCAGGGTTCATTTTCCCAATTAAGTCTCTCACCTCATTTTAAAACAAATCAAATTATGTTTTATTGCATTTTTTCCTGGATTTGTCAAGAAAATAAAAGCCAACAGGCCACAGAAAATTTGACTCATGGAGGTTTGAGGGAAAAAGCCTTTGATTTGGGGAGGTTTTGAGTTTATCTTCAATTAAAAGCCCTTTTTTGTTGGGAAACATAAAAATTGCTCAAAATCGTAAATTGTAATCTTCCGAGGCTGAAATTAATTTTTGCAAAATGTTGTGTCACTGGGCACTTGGAATAAAAAACCTCCTTTTTTACCAAGGGCTAAGTTGGGAAAAAGTCCAAGATTTTTTTCTAATGCTGCAGAAAATTTTCAACCAAAATTAAAAAAAAAAATCCCTGGCTGGGTGGTGTTTCTTCAAGCACTCCTTGCATAGGATTTGCGGGGGAAAATCTTGGGAACAAAAGAAAATTTGCCTCCTGGATTTTTCCCACCTTAGTCCTCCTCAATCTGGGTGCTTTTCAGTAACCTTGGGTCAAACTGAAATGTGCTGCACCCATGGAAAAATACCGACTCTGCTGCACACTGAGAAAGAACCCTCTGCTGTCCAAGGGTTAAGTCTCTCACCTCATTTTAAAACAAATCAATTTATGTTTTATTGCATTTTTTTCTTTCCTTTGTCAAGAAAATAAAAGCCAACAGGCCGCAGAAAATTTGACTTATGGAGGTTTGAGGGAAAAAGCCTTTGACGTGGGGAGGTTTTAAGTGCATTAGTTCTAATGGAATTCAGACAGGACCTTGAAAAAAATTCGACTTTGAGGGGTTTTTGACATGGGGAGGTTCAAGTTATTGAGGTTCACCTGTATATATATATATTTGCTATTTTTCGTTTTTGAAAGAGAAAAGAAACACCTCTGCACGCTGCTGCCGCGTCCGGCCAACTCGGCGTGTGCAAGACACTGGTGGAGCTGGGTGCCAACGTGAATGCCGTGGACGCCGAACGACAGACGGCACTGCACCTGGCCGCCGAAAACAACCACTCGGACGTGGTCAAGTTCTTTCTGAATCTCCAGCCGGACCTGGTGACGACGGCGAATAAGGTGCAGTCAGGCATCTTGAGTTGACTTCTTCTTCTGACTACAGTGCAGTACTGTACTGTATTATTATCATTGGTTCTGTTTCACAGTCAAGCCCAAATAAGACGCCACCATTTGTCCAGAGCAATTTTGGCGGTTTATCAAATATTTCATTTTGAATTAGTCCATGAAAAATGCTCAAGTTTCCTCAAAAATAGATAGAGATACAGGTTTTCTTTAGAAACTTAATTTCATTTAAAATCATTTGATCAAAAATACTTGATTTTCCTTCAAAGGTAATAGAAATACAAGTTTTCCAGGAACTTCAGTAATTTTCCAAAGAGTATTGCTGTGATTTATGCATTACTCCTTCAGAAAATTAATTTTTCTGTATCAATTTATTCAAATTTTAAAATTAGGTTCATATAATGTTCAAAGTTTTTGAAAAATGAAGATTGTCATTTTGTTTTCTTCTTACCAATACAAGATCCAGGATAGAAAATAAAATTGTACCCCAATGTTGGCATTGTAAGAAAGACAACACTAATACAAAACAGCACTTTTGTTTCATCACTAATGCTGGCGGATGGCGGTTGGCGTCTTATCAAGGTTTTCTATGGCATTTAGTGTTGAGGAGATTTGTTACATTCAAAATGTTGGCTCTTGCCAAGGGTGGCACTTTATTGGGGGGCGTCTTAACAGGGTTCAACTGTATCATCAACATCAACCCTTGACTTCTTCACAGTGCAGTACAGTATTATTAGTACTGTATTATCTGTGGGGGATTTAAATAGACTGATAAATTACAGAGCTTAAAATGATCCTGTGTGAAAGGGCAGTTTTGCAGCCCCTGAGGAAATTTTACTTTAAGAAAACTATTGGAATGCAGACAGAGAGGACCACAGCAAAAACGTTCAATTTGTTTGAGCGCTGAAGTGAGATGTGAGACATATATATTTTATCATGCATCACATCACAGGTAAAATAAAATAGGTTGAAATACACCATACAATCATTGAAAAAAAATTGCGGCAGTCCGCAAATAAAAAAAACTGGCTGAAATAAAAATATAATCGCAAGAATCGCCAAAGGAAAAATTCTTCGCGTATGGCGCAACTCCCAACTCGTAAATTTACAAAACTTGTAACTTTGTCAATTTTGAAGATAAAAATTTGCGCGACATTTTAAATTGAAGATCGCCAAGTTTTCCATCTTTTTTAATGAAACACAAAAATTGCTGCGGCTAACGGGTTTCCAAGCTAAAACAATTGTTTTGACATGAACTTTTCTTGGGTAATAAAAATCTCTAGCATCCTTCCTCTGAGATGGTTCTCTTTACTTCAGCTGATGCTGGTGAGGGAAAACAGTGAGTTCAACAAAGGTGTTCGACTCTTATATCATTAGGATTTACTTTTCTGCCGCAATTGTCATCAACACCAACCCTTGAATCCTCTATAGATGGGCAACACTTGCGCTCACATCGCCGCCGAAAAGGGCTCGGCCGAAGTCATCAAGGAGCTGCTCAAGTTCAACAAGCACGCGGCGACGTCGGCGCGGAACAAGTCGAGCGACGCGACGCCGCTGCACTTTGCCGCCTCTGGCGGCCACGTGGAGCTCGTCAAGATCCTCCTGGACAACGGCGCCTCCGTGACGGACGAGAACAAGACCGGGGAGACGCCGCTGCACTTGGCTGCGAGGTACGGGCACCTGGGCGTCGTGGAGGCGTTGCAGGCAGCAGCAGTGGCGTCCCCCAGGGCGCCGTCCCGCAAGACCGGACTCTCGCCCATCCACGTGGCGGCCTTCTTCGGCGAGGCGGACGTGGTGCAGGAGTTGCTGGCCCACGTGCCGGCGACAGTCACGTCGGCCACACCCGCCCTCGTGTCCGCCTCGCTGGTCAGCGAACTGGGCTCCGAGTCGGGCCTCACGCCGCTGCACATGGCCGCCTACTCGGGCCAGGAAAGCGTCGTGCGCATCCTGCTCAACTCCCCGGGGGTCCAGCACGACGTCACGACGAATTTGCACGTGAGAGCACTGTGTATATATTGCAGTGCAGCAGGACATGAAGCATATTACTTTCATTTCTAAATACAGTCAAACCCCAATTAGATGCCACCATTTGTCCAGAGAAGTTTTTGCAGTTTATCAAATACCGTATTTACTTGAGTACCCCACACCCTTGAGTAAGGCACGCATAGGGGTTTTTCAGTTCAAAATTTGGCTAAAATTGTATCCCCTACTAAGACGCGCACCCCATTTTTAGTGCCTCTAAAACCACAAAATTTCAAGAATAAAAACAAGAAATTTGACTTTTGATGTGAATTGAACATGAATCTGATCAATTTTCAAATTTTTCAGTAAAAGAAAGTTTTCTTGGTACATTTGTTGCAAATTTCTCCATTATAATCAAGTATAATTAACACACAACTTCCAGAAAACTTCTTGAAATTTTTGTACTCGCTTATGATGCGCACCCCTGTTTTTCTTCTGAAATTTGAGAAAAAAGGTGCGCGTGGTACTTGAGTAAATATGGTATTCCATTTTGAATTAGTTCATGAAAAATACTCAATTTTCCTCCAAAATAGATAGAGATACAGGTTTTCTATAGAAACTTCAGTAATTTTCGAAAGAGTATATTGCTTTGATCAATGGATTTCTCTTTCAGAAAATTGATTTTGCTGCATTTATTCCTTCAAATTTTGAGATTAGGTCAATATTGTTATCCTTATTGGGAGAAATCGATAAAAGACTCTGTCGCGACTCTAGAAGAACGTCTTCTTCAGGATGCAATAAATCTTAGTCAATTTTGATTCCCAAGAATAAACTTTCAACGAGAAGATTATTGTTCCTGTAAACCCGAGTTTCGAAGTGAATAAAGTCTTCTCGTTATCAAGACGGATACGTATATTTCTTNATTCACAAGGTTCAATTAAAATTTCCACAACCACACCCCCTTCCCACCCAACCCAAATGCACTCAATGACATTTAATTACTTCAGAGCAGGAAAGCACAAATTGATAAAAAAAATAAATAAAATGCAATGCAACATGAGTTACAATTGGACATCTGACATGTATGCATTCAGTGACACATTCATTCCCTGACATTGGTAACGAAGTATATGTAAAAATTAATTTGAAATTAATTCAAAATGTTGGTGGTTGCTGAGGGTGGTGCTTTATCAGGGGGCGTCTTAATGGGGCTTGAAGGTACATTGCTGTAATGTATGTACTGTACTGTACAATACTTGAATAACTACGTGAAACTGATGATGTTGATTCTAATGGCGGGTAAACAAAACCAACAACAAAAAAGGGCTACACTCCTCTCCACTTGGCTTGCCTCAATGGTCACCTGGCTGTCGTCGGGCTGCTGCTGAGCAGGTCCACGGACCAGCTGGACCAGGGCGACAAGCGCGGCAGGACGGGGCTCCACTTGGCCTCGTCCGGCGGGCACGCGGAAATGGTGGCCCTGCTCCTGGGCCAAGGAGCAGACATTAACGCCACAGACAGAGTGAGTGACACAGTGTATACCTTGGATATGTTTGCGCTTTTCTGATAATGATGATACGGTAATTCCTTGATGAGGATTATCTTCATCATCATCATATTCTTAGTGTCCTGAAGCGTAAAAGAACACCAATACAATGCAGTGCAGGGATCTGTGTATCACTTCCACCCGTCAACTCGGCTGCTAAAGAGTGGTGTCATCAACCATTCCTTGTCTGGTTTTTTTCCTATGTATATATTGACCAGTCATTCCCCTTTTTACCTTTGCTGTTTTCTTATATGCTGTTCACCTTTTGCACAAGGCCCCAAAAAATGTGTAATACTGTAATACTATATTCATTGCTGGACAAAGTCTTGACAATCATCCTTGTGTAAACAAAATATACTTGTATCAGAGGAGTCTTGTTGATTTGTTGATTCATTCACAGTCCTAGCCACTAGATTGAAACTTTTTGTAGGAATGTTATCTTGCCCAAGTGGGGAGCTATTCTTTGTGTGACCCCACAAATGCTGCACACTGGGTTCACAATTGGTGTAAATGGGATATTCTGGGGTTACAAGCATGCACCTCTGTATAAAAAATTTTGCTACCATTCATGGGCTACATTTGGTGCACAAATGTGACATAACATGAGTATCACACAAATGCACCAACTGTAACCTGGGTGTAACTTATTTGTTTACAAATGTGACCCTGAGTAATCCTGGTGTGAACACACAATTGGTGCACATAAGGGATATCCATGTGCTACAGAAGAACTTTGGTACACTTCAGGTGCACAGCAGGGTCACTGTGTAGAATTACAAACATATCCCCAGTGTGCACCAATTTCCCCACTTGGGTGCTGATGTGTAGTANAGGGTCACTGTGTAGAATTACAAACATATCCCCAGTGTGCACCAATTTCCCCACTTGGGTGCTGATGTGTAGTAACAAAATTGGCCTCTCTGAACTTACTGCATATAAGCGTGCATGGTGGTGCTGTATCAGCATGTATTGTGTACAGAAATGTATACTGCATTTGCCTGCTGCATGGAGTTGGATCATGTACATGATGGGTCTTTCATAGTCATGAAAAAAATTAATTGAGACGCTATGTTAGTGAAGGTATGAATGAGTAAAGGGCCAGTGTGCAAGCAGTACATTGTTCTGTACTGAGAAAGAATATACTGTGAGACCCCAAGATGTGGACATAGTTGGTACATCAAGAGTGTTCCTAAGTTGAATTGTCCCTAAGTTGAGTCTTATTTTTTTCTCATAGACTTACATAATGTAATTTTTAATTTGTGTTTTATGGAAGAAATGTTCTTCAGAATTCTATGGATGGGGTAAGAATTATAAGATATAGGATCAGCAGATTGAGAGACACCTTGGGTCAATTAAACTACTCTTTTTTTTATTGACAACCCAACAATGTAATATGACATGATGATGATGATGCGTCACAATAATCATACCTGCGGTGGGAATGTTGGATTGGTTTGCAGAATGGATGGTCTCCGCTGCACTACGCGGCCAAGGCGGGTCATCTGGAAGTGGTCAAGCTGCTGGTGGAGAGTGGCGCCTCACCCAAGGCCGAGTCCAGGGACGGCAAAATCCCGCTGTGTCTGGCTGCTGCATCGGAGCGAAACGACGTCGTGTCCCACCTGCTGAGGAGGGACCACAACACCTACGCCCTTCTGGAAGACAAGAAGGTTTGTTTTGTGCGCATACTGCTGCTGCTTCTCCATCAGCGACAAGACAAATAATGACGACTGTACTGTTTTGTTGATTCCGTATGCATTAGTTCATTCTGGACCTCATGTGGTGCAGCCGCAAGGACAAACTGAAGCAGCTGACGGAATTCGTACTCGTGTCTGCTGCTCCTGTCGACACGGCGGCCAAGCTGTCCTACACGCTGCACTACTTGTCCCTGAGGGTGAGAATATAACACTCAAGACATGTGATCTACACAAAGTAGCTAGAATAAAGGACAATAACATGGTGGTGTTTTGTTCTGTTTGTATTGTGCATTTTGTGTTCAACAAAGGTTTGAATAAAAAAAAATGGCTGAAGACAGTGACGCACAAAAGATTTAAATTACAGTGATACCCCAAGATGAGGATGTAATTGGTGCATCAAGAGTGTCCCCAGGTCAAAATGTCCCTAAGTCAAGTCTTGTTTTCCCATAGACTCACAATACAAAATTTTTAATTGGTGTTTTTTGGAAGAAATTTTCTTCAGAATTCCCTGAAAAAAATTGTTTGCCACTTGGATTATTGAGTCAGTGTCCTCATGTTGGGCCATTTTTGTTAATTTTTTCTGGGAAAATAAGTGTCCCTATGTCAAATTGTCTGCAGGTTGAGGTGTCCACATGTCGGGGTCTCACTTTAAATGCAAAGTGTTGAACAAAGAATGGACAAATATTTATTCATAACCTTTAATGGAAAAATGATTTGCCTTGTTTGTCATGAAAAAATTTCAGTTTCCAAAGAATACAATTTTTGCTGGCATTTTAAGTCCAAACTCAAAGACTTGAGTACTATAAATTACTCTGAGAATTGCCAAGGTTGCTCAAAAAAGGGACTCATTTTTTATTTTTTTTTAAATTCAAAGGAGTCTAAAATTTTGAAGATTGTCAATAAGGAGTTAATTTATTTTCACCACCATTGTGGCCCATATAGAGAAGGTTTGCTTTTCAATTAATGTGGCCCTTGACCACTTTTGACTTGGGCACCACTGATTTGCAGGAAAAAGACCGATCAAAAGACCTGGAAGAGGCGGCCAAGTTCGCGGAGAACATGGCCAAGGAGCTGCTGTCCCTGGCTGCTGGCACAGCCAGCGCGGGCCTCCTGCTTCGGTCCATGGACCAGCGCGGCGTGGCCCTGCTGGACATCCTGCTGGAGCACGAGCAAAAGGAGGTGGTGGCCCACACGGCCGTGCAAAAGTACCTGGGCGAAGTCTGGCGCGGCCCGCTGGCCTGGTCCCAGTGGCACACGCTGCTCGTCTTCCTCCTCTTCCTCTTCTGCCCCCCGGTCTGGGTCGTCTTCTCCCTCCCGCTGGGCCACAAGTTCAGCCGCATCCCGCTCATCAAGTTCCTCTCCTACCTCACGAGCCACTTGTACTTTGTGGCCCTGCTCATTCTCACAATTGGTAAGCCTACTAGGTACAAGCACAGTACAGCACCGTACTTGTATTCCCTTACTCTATTCGGTCTGTCCTCTAGTCTCTGAACAATGTGTGGAACTATAGGCAAAAGATGAAAAATAATCCTGTATTGAAATTACAGCTCAGAGGAAAAGCGGAATTAATGAGTAAGCGAAGAAGACGAAGACACTGCTGTTCAATCATGTTGTTATTATCGCACAATTACGTATAGCACCTGTTGCATGCTGTGGACTTATTTCCTAAAGTTTGATGCGCGTTTCAGGATGAGTGCTGCACGGTGAAGCCATTAAAAAAAAAAAGAAAGATACTGTACCAACAAACACAAACTGCAATGGGTGGGTTTGCTGCCTCTATACTGTATTCACTGCTTGATTATGGTAGTACTTGCAAAGTCAGTTAATTTGAAGTACCGTATTTACTCAAGTACCACGCGCACCTTTTTTCTCAAATTCAGAAGAAAAAAATGGTGCGTGTCATAAACGGGTACAAAATTTTCAAGAAGTTTTAGAAGGTAATGTGTGCATTATACTTGATTAGAATGGGGAAATTTGGAAAAAATGTAACAAGAAAACTTTTTTGTACTGAAAAAGTTAAAAATTGATCAGATTTTTGTTCAAATCATGCTGAAAGTAAATTTTTGTGTTTTTATTTTCGAAATTTTGTGGTTTTAGATTCACTAAAAATGGGGTGCGCGTCTTACTTGTGGATAAGATTTTAGCCAAATTTCCAACTGAAAAACCCCTGTGCGTGCCTTACTCCAGGGCAGGGGTGTTAATTGCAGCTGAAAAGTGTGTGCCGCAAACGCAAGTGCACTTCAAAATTTTTACCACAACTGCACACAGAATTGCAAAGCCACTAAAAAAAATTCCTCGCAATAGCACCCCCCGCAAGTGTATTCAAGTATAATACAACTGTTGCAAAGACATTCGCAATTGCATTTTAGAAAATAGCTGTAAGGTATGTCACTTACACAATTGCAATAAAATATGCAATTCATGCAAAGGCATTCTAAAATTAAGAAATAATTCATGTGCAAACAAATCCATTAGAAGTGTGCCCAGCAACAAAATTGCTGATGCAATTGCAGTAGCAAATTTGAAAAATGAAATTCAATTGAAGAAAAATAGCAAGGAGAATTGGTGATTTTAAGTTTTGTCAATGGTTTTGGGATCGACTCAGACAAAATGTATTTTCTGCAATGAATTTGACCTACTTGAATTTATAATTTGAAATTCTTCACATTTATTCCAACTCTGAAAATTAATTTCAGAAGAACCAAAAATTCCCAATACATATTAAAAAGGATTTCAGTTATGCAAGAGAATTGAAAGCTATCCTCTGGATTTGGATCATGAATTTCTTCAACATTCAATGTGATTCCAGATCTAGTTCTACAGTATTAAATTTAAAAAAGGAAGAATTCAAATTATGACAAACAAAAACATTCAACATTAATCCAATAGAAATGTGTATGCCTTATCAATATCTGATAGCAGGCATACTTTTCCAAATATTCCTGTATGTGCAAATGCTTGGGGATTCTGGATTTTTAAAGCCCAAAATTTTTTCAAATGATCCCTCTTTTTCATTTGAATTCCTTTCCAAAGGAAAGATGGGTCTTCCATTTACTTTCTCAATTTTTTGCTGAACAACAGGCAAGAGTTATTGTTTCTCAAATTGAGGGGATGGGGGAACTGAGAAGGAAGGGGAGCTGAGGCAGAAGGGGGAGCTAGGGGTGCAACTTCACCCCCCTCTTTTCCTGGCTTCTTGTCACCCTTTTAGAGTATCAGATATCCCCACCACCAGCTGTTTGCAGTAGAAATACTAAAAGCTTCCCAAAAATTGTGGAGTGGAACTGTGTAGGAAATGTTGAGACTTGAGATGAAAAAATGGCAAAACAACCTATTTCCTGATCTTGGGAAGTAAATGAATTTTCATTTTAAAAACAGGTGGTGGTATAGGGTTATTTTGCTCCTCATAAGGTTGAAAAAAAAAACAGGAATACAGGATATAGAGTATCACACTTCCCCCTCAGTTTGAGAAACAATTACCTCTGCCTGTTCAGCAAAAATAAATAACAGTGAAAGCCCACCTGCCCTTGGAAATATAAATCAAATAAAAAAGTGATATAATGTGGTCCATTTTCAAAAACTACTTTCTGGTCAACTGAATTTTGTTTTACACCTAGTCCATCTGTACCTTAAAGTTTATATTTGAATTAGCATGTTTATATGAGAATTTCTCACAAAAATAATTTCCATTATGCCATTTCAAGTCATGAGCATGTAGAAGAGTCCTGAAAAAATGCAGTCCCAAAGCCTGAATTTAGCTAATTGGCATTTCCATTTTTCCTGGATTCCAAAAATGCAGTTGTTGTCTTTCAGTAATCACATGAAAGGAATAAATATTAATATAAATATATAGTTATCATCTGAAAAATTGAAATAGTGAATGATATTTGCCTAAAGTCCAAATTTTGAAGCTTATTGCTCCTCTACACCTTTTTTCTATTTTGAACCTTGGTCATTTGCGTGAACTAAGGGTTCATTTTTTCCCCTCCCACTGCCCCCGCAACTCACCTTCTTCCCTCACCTCCTCCCGCAAGAAAACACCTCGCAACCCTCCCATTTTTTTCATCCCTCGCAAGGAACCCAAATGCAGTTGCGTTTGCGACGCAATTGCGTTTGTGATTCCTTGCGATGCAATTAACACCCCTGCTCCAGGGTGAGTGGTACTCAAGTAAATACGGTATTATTGTGTATAGTAATGTTTGTAAGTAAAGGTACTTGTATACAGTATTGACTCTTGATTGAACAACAACAAAATCAACAAAGAATGAAAACAATGACAATGACGGACAACGAGTATATAAACAAGCAATATGCTGCAAGGATTGCATCTCCCTGGATCGTTTCAAAGTACTGTACTTTACTATAAGAAGCAAAAAAAAAAAAAGAAGAGAGAAAGGCTTGATGGTGGGACTTTCTTGCTGTTGCCGTCATAACCGACGCCAGCAGCGGCAAGTGTATTTCACTGTTGTGTGCCGTTTCCTCAGCACCCACAGCACCCCATGTATACATCAAGCTGGAAAATAGGGGAAGAATAATAGCAATGCACCAATGAGGTTCCCCATCAGCTCGTACTGTATTAATAATACAATTTATGGTCATAAGTACAGTACTGTATTTTTGTATTTCTGCATCAGTGACCCCACTTCGGCCAATCTGGAGGAGCACCAGCATGATCCCGATCTGGTACGAGTGGATCCTACTGGCCTGGATCTCGGGCTTGCTGCTGTCGGAACTGACGAACCCCGGGGACAGGGCGGGCCTGGGCTGGCTCCGGGTCATGATTCTGGTCGTGTGCGGACTGGCCATCGGGATCCACCTCGTGGGCCTGGCCCTGGACCATCCGGACAGGGCCGTCATTTTGTACATCCGGAACCAGGTACGCACTGATGTGCACTTGTATAAACCGTGTTTACATGCGATAATTTTTCTGTATAATCACTTATTGTTTGCTCGTTTCTTTGCAAATACACTCTATACATGTACTGTACTGTACTGTACTGTACTTGTATATACAAGGGTTCTAACAAAAGTTCTCGGAGTAGCAAAGAAAATGGCCTAAAGTTGACCTGAAACAAATTTTTTCTTTGGGGAAAACATATTCTTTGGCACATAAAAAAATATCAGCCCTATTCAACAAATTTTTTTTGTATTTTTTCATAATTCACCCTGGTAGAGTTTTACTCTCCACTCAAAAGACAAGGTGCCCTATTTTTGTTGTAGCCCAGCTTTCCCCTCAGAATTTTTAAAATCAGCTTGACATTCTTTCTAAGGGTTGCCTCCAGGTCATCCAAGGCAATTCCGCAATTTTCATCAGAAGACGCCTTCACAGCGGCCACTTTGAGGGCTGTGAAGGCAGCTGTCAATGAAAATGAAAGAATGCCAAGCTGATTTTAAAAATTCTGAGGGGAAAGCTGGGCTACAACAAAAAAAGGCACCTCGTCTTTTGAGCGGAGAGTAAAACTCTACCAAGGTGAATTATGAGAAAAAATATTTAAAAAAAATTGTTGAACAGGGCTGATATTTTTTTATGTGCCAAAGAATATGTTTTCCCCAAAGAAAAAATTTGTTTCAGGTCAACTGTAAGCCATTTTCATTGCTACTCCACGAACTTTTGTTAAAACCCTCATACTGCTTGTACAGTTCCTGGCCCTCGCACTTCTCATGTGCTGCGTCCAGCTCCTCGACTTCCTCACATTCCACTACCTGTTTGGGCCGTGGGCCATCATCATCTCCAACCTCATGGTGGACCTCGGCCGGTTCCTCGTCATCCTCTTCATCTTCATCTTTGGCTTCTCCATGCACGTGGCGGCCATCTATCAGCCAGTGGTGCCGCTCTACGCTGCCCACGCCAACGGGACAGCCATCGGGGACGGATATCCTCCGCAGGGTATATGCATATATATACTGCATATGTAGAAGAAACACTCTCATTGTACTTCAGCAATTGAGTTGTTCATATACAGTGAGACCCCCACATGCAGACATAATTGGTGCATCGAGCGTGTCCCTAAGTTGTTGAGTCTTGTTTTCCCATAGACTTACATGATATAATTTTTAATCGGTGTTTTATGAAAGGAATATTAATCAAAATTCCTTTCAAAAAATGAGGGAAAAAATTCTGCTGATGAAAAATTATTCACTCAGGGTTTTTCAAATCATGAATAACATTTGAAGCATTGGGGACATAAAGTATTCACAAAATGCAAAATTTCTGTGCTACTTCTGAATGTTAAGATCCATCAATTCAGCAACTGTCCTCTTCTCTTCCTTTCTTCTTCAGCTGTGGCATCTTTATGGTTTCTTTTTCTTGAGTTCCACAGTTGGCACATTCCTGATTATTTCAGATGATTTGTTGTTTTAGAGGACATTTTCCGCTTTTTTTTTATCTAGCCTTCTTGAAATGAACCTATAAAAATTAGCACTTTGTCAAGCAAGAGCTGAGAATAATGTTTAAAAAAATTCTTTTGAGGAACATAGAGGGAAAAGTATCGCGGTAAAAATGCTGTACCTCTGTACACTATTAAACATTGATATGTTAGCATTTCCTTTAAAAATTAAATTAGTCAAGAAAAAAGGAAATCCCTTCTCTCTTGAGAATCTCTATACTTGAGGTAATTTTTTTAATTAGCTTAATGGATGGGAAAATGATGACAGAATTTAAAAACCCTTTTTGTCACATAGATCTTACAATCCTATGGTTCTGTATAATTGTTCCTGTAGTAACTGTGCCAACTTAAAAAAGTCGATTTTCCTAAAATGTTCATGTCCGCAGGTTTAGTCAGTGTCCTCATGTTGGGCCTTTTTCAATGGGAAAGAAAGTGTCCCTAAGTCAAATAGTCCACATGCTGAGGTGTCCGCATGTGGGATCTCACTGTTCAGCTGTGGCGTACCAGCGAAAACTGTACAGTACAGTACAGTACATACATATTATTACATATCTACAGATGCCCCGGTCCAGACACCCATCGACACCTTCGAATTGCTCTTTTACGCCCTGTTTGGGCTCGTGGAGCCCGACTACCTGCCTCCAATGCACGCCCATCCCCCGTGGGCCAAGGAGATCATGAAGATCGTCTTTGGCATCTACATGATGGTCACGGTCGTTGTGCTCATCAACCTGCTCATTGCCATGATGAGTGACACGTACCAGCGAATCCAGGTACATTCATAAATCCTGTTGAATATACGCGTTCATTACTGTACATGCTGGATGCTGTAAAAGTGCACTACATCACGTTTTGATAGATTTTTTGGGGGTGCGGGTGAAATTCGCCACAGCTGAACTTGCCACACTTCAACTTGCCGCACCCTAACTTGCCACTGTTGCAACTGACCACAGCCTGAAGTGACTGCAGTCACAAGTTGCCGCAATCATTTCTCACTGCAGTCACAACTTGCAGTACTTATAAGTTGCCACTCTTTCAACTTGCTGTACTTGATGATTAATTCAGAACTTTTCTAAACTTGATTCACAGCAGAACATTTTTGCAATTGTAAAAAATTGTACAATACAGTAGGATGAAAAAAAAAACCTTGCCATAAAAAATGCACATCATTTAGCAACCAATAGTAATAGTTCAGGATGAATGAATTCATTATACATCCAAAAAATGTTCACACAGCAGTATGCCCAGTTAAGAAGTGGAAGAATGTGGGAATTCCTTTTTTCCTGAAATTTTAGTCAATGCAATGGCAAATGGCAAATTCATGCAGTAAGTTGTGATAGCGGCAAGTCATTACAGTGGTGAGTTGTTGCAGCAGCAACTTCCACCTGCAGTGACTCATCAAAGCAGCAAGTTAACACTGGGGCAAGTTTAGTCTGGCAAGTTCAACTGCTTGTGGCAGGTTGGGTGTGCGGCAAGTTAGAAAGTGGCAAGTTTCATCAACACCCTTTTCCCGGTTTTATTGTACTGCAATACACTGCTGTATGAGGCTTTACAATAAGCAATGCACTCTACTGTACTGTACTTTATATAAAGTCAGTATGTATATACAGTACTGCATAAAGCACTTAATGACATCAAGGAGGGGGTTCTTGTTATTGCAATGACTCATATGCAACATCAAGTAAAATATTTTCAACATTGTTGATCAAAAATTTGAAAAAGAAAAAATTCATTAATACAAGTTTGATATTTTCTACAGCTTTTGGCATTTTTTCATACATTTTTGCCATGTTTTATTCAGTGCACTCCATAAAAAATTGGAAACTTTCCGCGGTTATGCTCAGCACTTTATAAGTCAGCCACTTCACTGCAGCAATAAACATGCTGGAAAGATCTGTGGAAAAAACAATAAAGGTTTTTGAAGAAAAGTTGGAAGATCCATGTAAAAGGACATTATGCTGAAAGTGCAAGTTTGCAGCACAAGATGGGAATTTCACATTTTAACAATAGCATACTGTATATGCTGGACAAATGTGCATTACACTGCTGTGAGATGAGGTGAAAAAGCAAAACTTGGACTCCATACTGCAATGAATGTCTCCACTTCTCATCATGCAGTGCACTGGAAAACCCATGGTTGAAATACAGGTGAACCTTAATAAGTTGAACCTCCTTAAGTCAAATCTTTTTCCAGTCCCTGACTGAATCCCCTTAGAATCAATACATTAAAAATCTCCCCAACTCAAATTATTTTTTCTCTAAAACCGCTGGAAGTCAAATTTTCTGAGGCCTTCTGGTTATTATTTCCTTGAAATATGAAAGAGATAATGCTTAAAACAAATAATTTGATGCATCTTGAAAGGACTTGAAAGACAAAAATAGCAAATGAACCCCTGCGCTCCAGTTCAGGAAGGGGTTAACTCATTAAGGAGCTAGTTTTGGCCCAGAATATCTTGATTGAGGATTTCCCACACTTTTTTCACTTCTCACAACAAAAGTGTTTTTTTCTCAACTAGAAACCTCCAAAAATCAAAACCTCCCTAAGTCAAAACCTCCCATAAGTTGAATTTTTTTTTGGTCCCTAGAAATTCTACTTATAGAGGTTCAACTGTAATTTTGAAGACATGTCCAAAAACTTAAAGCATCACATGTACATTATTGTTTTTTCTGCAAATTTTCACCAAGGTTAGATATATTGGACTGTATATTTGCTTACGCGTAGCATTATTCGTACATCCCTCGCACATACGTTGAGAGGTAACATCATTGTCCAGGAGCAACTCAACACAGCAGCTGTACTCCTTTACAGTACCTGCACATGTTTAATGTACTGTGCAATATTATTATAGTTTCACGAATTTAATTGGTACATCAGGGCTCGTGATTTTTCAATCAATCGTATATCATTCTCTGCATCCCTATATGCACTATAAAAACGTGTGGGTGTGGCGTACGTAATACTGTGTGCATTTCATTTGTATACACTGTACGTCAGTCCAAGTCAGACGCCGAGTGGAAGTTCGGTCTGGCCAAGCTCATCAGGAACATGAACAGGACCTCGGGCACTCCGTCACCACTGAACCTCGTCACCAAGCTCATCGTGTACGTTCATGCCATCTTCAAGTACAGAGGTATGCCGAATTATTGATCATCATGGATTCAATGCGCTGTATAGTCTGATAATGACCGAGAACGCACGTGGATGTCGTCGTCGAGCAATGCATCATCCTGATTGATACTTACGGTTTATTTCCCTCCATCAGGCGACCTCTGCAAGCGAGATGCGCAAGAGTACCTCAGAACTGAACACGTGCCAGAAGATCCGTACGCCCTAGATGTCGCAGCGTTCGCAACCGGTGGTTGGGTCCGTAGGTTCAAAGACAAGAATAACAAAATCGGCCCCAAGGGTGAGCATTAACTATTTATGCGTGCACACTGTTTGATAGTACCGTGTAAAGTACAGTACTGTAATGTGTATGCAACGAGTGAAGTGGTGACCAGCAAATGAGATGGATGATGCATCTGTTAACCCCAGTGGGGAGCTATTCTTTGTGTGACCCCACAACTGATGCACACTGGGGTCACAACGGGTGTACATGGGCTATTCTGGGGTTACAAGCATGCATCTCTGCCAATGAAATTATGCTACCGTTGCAGCCCTACATTTGCTGCACAAATGTATCACAATAACAGGAGTATCACAAAAATGCACCAACTGTAACCTTGGTGTAACTTATTATTACAAATGTGACCCTGAGTAACCCTGTTGTGAACACACAATTGGTGCACATTAGGGACATCCATGCGCAACAGAAAAACTTTGGTACACTTCAGGTGCAGAGCAGGGTCACTGTGTAGAAATACAGACACATCCTCAGTGTGCACCAATTTCCCCACTTTGGTTGTTATTCTTGGATGTGCCTGTAATGTATGGTACACTGAATCCATTGTTGATGCTGCATGCATATACAAGGGTTCTAACAAAAGTTCTTGGAATGAAAATGAAAATGGCATCTAATTGAGCTGAAAAAAAGTATTCTTTAGGGTAAACATATTGTTCGGCAAAAAAGCTCAGCCCTGTTTGACAATTTTTTCATGTTTTGCAAAATTCACCCTGGCAGAGTGTTGCTATCCACTCATTAATGAGGCGCCCTTCCTGCAGTTTTTTTTTTGTAGCCCAGCTTTCCCCTTCAGAATTCTTGAAATCAATGTGGCAGTAATTCCAAGGGTTGCCTCCAGGTGTTCCAAGGCAATTCTGCCATTTTCATTGACAGCCGCCTTCACAAGCCAACCTTCACAGCCATCACATTGGCCGCCAATTTGGCGGCTGTGAAGGCGTCTGTCAATTAAAATGGCGTGGTGTCAATGAAAATGGCAGAATTGCCTTGGAACACCTGGAGGCAACCCTTGGAATTACTGCCACATTGATTTCAAGAATTCTGAAGGGGAAAGCTGGGCTAAAAAAAAAAAAACTGCAGGAAGGGCGCCTCATCAATTGAGTGGATAGCAACACTCTG